>JAJOOS010028747.1:0-10126 GCA_029582725.1 Solanum chiquidenum | reverse complement strand
TTAGTCACGTAACTAATACTTATTAAACTTATTTTAGCATGATTTAGTACTTTTAAATTATGATCATTTTCATTATGACTTGTTAATTTGCAATATTTATTTTACGCGATTTCATTATTATTATTTTTTGTTGGATATTTTAGCATTATTACTCATATAATATTTTGTGTTATTTTCTTATGAAACACCTTAGATAGTTGTATTTTGGTAGGACTAAAGAAATATTTGAAGTACAAGTAAATTATATGTTTGTATGAATACTTTACCGGAAAAATCCGAAAAAACCCAAAAATCCGAAAAACCCGAAAAAATCCAAAAAAACTCGAAGTTGAAAAACCCGAGTTTTATTGGTTTGGTTTGATTTATAGATTTAAAATTCCAACACAAATGATTTGGTTTGATATTTGAAAAACCCGAACCAATCCCTTCATGTACACCCCTAATTTGTATGATATGATTTTATAAGCCAATAGTGTTACGTCTCTGACAAAAATTTCTAAAATAAATTGAAGTTAGAAGAACGTATGAACTTGAATTAGTATGTTCTTCAACATATATTACAAATGATTTCATTCATATTGAAAACCAAGTATTCTTTCCGTCCAACGTTGTGTGGATAAAATTTTATCAATTTATGTCAAATCAAATACATAATACATATTTAAATATACACGACAATTACGTACCTAACTATATTAATTAATGTACATTCATTTTATTCAATCATTTAATTATATTAATCTATGTTGATTTGATAACATTCGATACCGATCGATATATATTTTAAATTATTAGTTGTTGTGGTTTATTATTTTTATATATAAGTTTTACGTATTTAAATTCTATTTCAACAATTTTTTTTTAGATAATTTGATTCTTGTACTCAAATTTAAATCATGCAAAGTGGGATGGTTTAACCCTGCGTCAATTTGAAATATAAGGTTTGAGTCAATATAGTTTATTTTTGGGCTCATTTCGAACGAAATTTCATTTATATGTCAAGTTAAAATCAAATATTAGATATTCAGTTACTATAGTAATTTCGTATTTCTTTCTATGCTAGAATAAGTTAATCATATTCATGACTGAAATTACACAGAAAAGTTAATTAGATTTTCAATTTTTGTGATCTTTGTGGTGTGGCTAAGGCATGATTCGATATGACATTTCATGGGAATTAGTAAAAGTGTATATAGAGCTACATAAGGATTACAATTGTTAAAGCTGTAAATAAATGCTTAACATGCGTAATGTACATATTATCACCCTAGTAAAATTAGAGCCTTTTAATTTGTTCTACGACAATAGTATTAACATTATGGAATGAAAAATTATACAAAATGAAACGCTTTATGAAAAAACATTGTAGATAGTTCAACAATCAGAAGTCTTAATTCAAAAAGTAGTGCATGAGTTTGAATGGTCAATGCAGCCCAATTTTGCCATTTGTGGTTGTTAGGGTCAGGGTGGGGGGTGAGGTAGGGTGCAACTCTATTGATGAGAATGAGCCTACGAGATGAAACTCTGAATTCCTTATAAGATTTGGACGATCCTCTTATTTTTAAACTAATTTTTGGGTTGATAGTTAGATTCAATTCCTAATTTAACATGATATCATATTCAAATTCATTTGATCCGACGTGGAGCTCCAGAACCACCGATATAGGGCCGCTATACCACATTCTTGATTCATGATTATGCATCCTGAACTCCTTATTTTCTTTATTACTGTATAATATAACATAGTGATGTAAAATGGAAATGAAAAACAAAAAAATTCAACGATTAAAACAAAAATTAGATTTTGCTACATAAATAAAAGAGAAATATTACATGGATTAGTATATATATATATATTGTTTTTGTTTGTTTAGCAAATAGAAGAAGAATATAAATTGAATGTCAAAGTGGGACTAAATTAATGTTGCTTGATTAACAAATTAATAAGGCAAGGCTGATTTCAGTCCCTTTCACCCATTAAAAATTAAGTTACTACAGGGGACAGTTGAGCAGTAGATTTCCTTCTACATTTTCAAATTATATAAAATGCATGTTTAACGTGAAGAAATTATCTATATCATATGAAATTTGTATAAGAATTGAATTTTTTTGATAATTTCTACAAATTATGAAATTACAATTTTTAATATATAAGTTATATATTCAAATAAAATTTTAATTTTCAAATCAATTATTTAAGATAATAACCAGGATAAATGATGAAAGAAAATGAATTTTATTTTCTTTCCTTTACTATGTTTATTTTTAGAAAATAGATTTGTGTCTCTCTTTTATTGGATATTTTGATCAAACTAATGTGAGTGAAAATCATACACCCTATTTTGGTAACTAGTTAGCAAGAATGACCCAAATGGTACATTTTTATGTCTGTTCAAAACAAATTTCAATTGGTTTGTCAAAATCAAAATTGAGGTCAATTTTGATTTCATTTCTCTAAAATGGATTTGACCAATTCAAATTAATCGATCAACAAATACTCAAAACCAATATTGATTGTACCATTTTTTTTTCATTATGGTTTGACTTTGACTATCTTCTGTTATTATTAGAAACTATTTTATTACTGATGGTGACAACTTTGATTTATTTTCACCGAATTATTAGGTCAATTTCCTTTAATTAAACAACCAGAAATTTTTATAGTGGATGAACAAATAAATTTTATTGTCGTTTCTTTCGATTTCATAAGTGGGCGAAAAATAATAGAACTTGTTTGAATGATTTGTTATTATATTTGTATTGTATTTTGCTATTAGTTTAAATATAATATCTATTTTAATTATTATTTTATATTTTGTTATGTAACATCGTTAAATTTATCATTAGATAATAACGAAAAAATCTCAATATAATGAGTGATTTGGTTTAGTTTCATAATTACCTCATTGGTTATTGTTGTTTGATATTATATCACTACGAAAAAAGAGAGGTTATTGATTCAATTCCACAAAACAGTATCCTTTGTTGGGCTTGACTAGAATTTGATGACTTTGGCTTTTAATAAAGTCCTCTGTTACGTTTCAAGAGGAGAAAACACTGTAATCATAATGGAAATATCCACTCCATTATAATATTTTTATTTTATTTTAAAATAAGTAGTATTTTTATTTTTTATTTAGTTTCAAGATAATTTTAAAATAATTTTCATTCTTTTAAAATTATCTTTAAGTTAATATATGGAGTTTTTACACCACTAAAAAAATCATTTTTTTTAAAGGCAATTTATTAAGGTTAAGATAATAAAACACTTTTTATTTTCTAGGGTCAGAATTGGATGTCCATGGCTAATTCTGACTGGAACATAATTTTTGTTGGTGTGCATGATGAAGAACAAGGCTAATCTCACAAAGAATAAAATAAAGACAGAAATATTGACTCTATCAGAATTCACATCATTTTTCATCTAGAAGA
The DNA here is from genome assembly GCA_029582725.1 of Solanum chiquidenum. Classification (NCBI taxonomy): domain Eukaryota; kingdom Viridiplantae; phylum Streptophyta; class Magnoliopsida; order Solanales; family Solanaceae; genus Solanum; species Solanum chiquidenum. The sequence continues at coordinate 6,694 of JAJOOS010028747.1, read as the reverse complement.
CTACTTACTAATAATGAACATCACATATATATATTCGATGGAAGCTACAGGAGATTATTAATATAATTCAAAAGAAAGTGAAGCTCCATGGTGCAACATTATATTGCTATAGAGAAGGTAATATGGTTGCAAATTCCCTTGCTAAGTATGCTATCAATATCACCAACAATGAAGTGTTCCTCCAAGAAGATGATCAAAGGTGCACTTCGAATAGACAAACTTCATATGTCTTCCTTTAGGTTCAAACCTAAGAAGCATTCAAACTGGTTTTTTGAACCCCCCATAGAATTGTAAAGGAGGTGCTATTGGAGGCTCATGATTCAAGCTTCAGGGTAGCCTTCCTCCCCTCCCAATGTGCTCGCACATCTTTTGTCAATAACTTGTTTGTTCCCTTGGGGTCTAGAGTAATATAAATGGTAGGGGTCTATGCCAAACCCCCCACCACTTAGGGAACTCGTATCCTTGGTGGTTGGAGTTAATAAAAAAAGGGAAGAACATCACATATATATAGAACATTATAATTTCACTAACAACAAAATTATCTAATGAAATGTCATCAAGGTTATCAAATCTTGGTTAATGTTCATCTCTACAAGGCAAGTAACATTAAATGGAATTCTTCAAATAATTACAAACAACTTGAATCTCCAAATTTTAGCTATTATACAAATATAAGAAAAAAAACATAGAAGAAGTTTGCGATAGAAAACATAGATTGTCATGTACATTTGGTCATTTTGCATTCACCAACTTTTATATGTTTAAGAGACTAAGCTAAAAGCTAATGAAAGAATAAATAATCGTTTGTGCAACATATATATATCAGTGATTCATGATTTAGACCTCAACCATTCTAATTATGGCATCCCCTACAAGATGCATTTTCATCAACATTAATTAAAGATACTTTTTAATTATTTTATGTTTTAATTAGCAAGAAGCTAAGTATGACGACCTAACCTCCGTACATAAAAAGAGAGCATTCGAGTTAATACTTCTAATTAAGACATCTTGCCTAAGACTTATAAGAGTTCTGACATATATATTGAAGTGCTATAAACCTAGAAATAACTAGTAGCCAAAATATACTGGCATTTATAAAAGTAGGAGAATCATGGAACCAAGAAGAGTACTGTTTTTATGCTCGTCTTTGAAAGGACGGAAGCTACATCTTATTATCCATTCTAAGAGGGCCAATAGCCTCCTTAGGACGAAAGCTACATCTTATCCATTTGGGTGTTGACAAGAGCATCTGCGATTCCATTACTTTCTCTAGAGCAATAACTAATCGCCGTGACATTCTTTAATGTATTTTGCGTTGAATATCATCAATTATCCATGAGAGTCTGGTCACCCCTTTGATCATCGAGCACTTAAAAGATACAACATTGACAATTAGTTGGCATCAAAGATAGTGGTACGTATGTATTTCATTTATGGCAACATAAGTTCTCTTCCTGAAAATCACTATTCACTAACACTAATCTACTTAGATCCATGAATTAGAAATCAAAAGGTATCCAACCAATCTGCTCTATTTTAATTTGTTTCTATCTTTTATCGTCTTATAAATATAAATATCTAAGATCTCACTTCTCTTTTCCTACATAATTAAATCTCTAAATATAATTTAACTCGTGATTTTCTCTATTGCATTATTATATAGCCCTTGGCACGTCCTAAAGGCATTTTCAAACTTCTAAAAGAAAATATTCTAAAAACTCTTCTTTTTATCTAAATATAGAATAGTTTTATATTTGGAGGGTTAATTAGTTTGTAGATTTTAGCCTCTTAACCCTCCTTTTGGGGAAGGATAAACTTTTTATCGTTGTGTTTATCTCATGATATATAATACTGTACCTTACTAACATCGATTTTTTCTTCTTTTTTTTTTTTTTAAAAAGCTGAAAACAGATGATGAAAAATTATCTAATCTGCACATCCATTTTTCAGTAGAACTAATCGATTATACGTCTGTAGGAAACTTTGATACTTTTAGCTTTCATAATTAATATAATGGAGTAATATTTTCATTCACGAGATATATATGTTCCCTTAATTGTAATTAGGTTAAAATTAGTTGGTCCTTATAGAGGAGTGAATATTAATTAGGCTTGTATAATTGAAACATTTACAACAATGTTTAGGTTCTCTGCTCCTCGTCCCAGTCTCTGCACTTTAAAAGGCGGAATAGGTTCTTTTATGTTATAGATTAGCTTAACTACGTTAGATTCATATGATTATTTTTTTTTACATTCTAACTTGGAGTTCTGGTAGAGTACTTAATACTTGCCATTTAATTACTTTGGGTTATCAGTTGTTGCTATGAATTGATTGAAATCCCTTCTTTGTTTTGTTAATCAGCAGCGTAACTTATTTGTTTAAGTATGCTTAGAGTGTCCAACACATGAGAATATGTGAAATTTTATATAAACGTTATAAGTAATAATAGTAAATCTCTAATATATGATTATTAACATTTTAATATGAAGTCATTTAGGATGTATACTTTCTGCATTTTCTTGTTGCCCAACAGCTTCTTCGAGTCGGCCTTGGTTATCTTGAGAAAGCAATGCTGAAATACAGGTTCATATACATGCTTTAGATGCTGATATACATAGGGCGAAAATGGGCCAGGCCCCAAATGAATATGATAGCAGCAGTCCCAACAATGGTTGAAATAGCAGGGAATTTGGGCTTTGAGAAGCCCAAGTTCATTTCTTGATTACTATTGTATTCTGTCTTACCTTAGACTAACACTAACTCTTGCTTGACTTAATCTAATTCCCCAAAAGATTGACCATTATGTTGAGTTATATAATAGCAAACTATTAATTCAAATTAAATGCTATAAATATACTTTGATTTAATTATACCCTATAACAAACTATTGCTATTTTCTCCACTCTCCCTGATGGAATCTCGCTCGCCACTCTCGTTTGGTGGCAGTCTCGCTTTTATTAAAACACAAATGTATAAAATGTGTTTGTGTTTGTATAAAGTGAGAGAAAATTGTATATATACATATATTTTCGTTCCCCTCTCTCCCCTCTCCCAGATCTCGCTCGCCACTCTCCCAAATCTCGCTCGCCACCCTTGCCTCTCTCACTTATACAAACAGAAACGAAATGTATAAATTGTGCTTCTGTTTGTATAAAGCGAGAGAAGATTGTATATACACATGCAAATACATATATCTTCGTCCTATACACTTATAATTATACAATATAAATATTTCTCTGCCCAGTTTTCTTTTGCCTTTCTCTCTTTCTCGTTTTATACATACACACAGATTATAAAATTGATCTTTTGTATACAACTGCTTTATTTTGTATATGTATAGCGAATTATACGACTGCTTTCTTTGTATATGTGTAGCGAATTATACAACTGTGTTTTTTTGTATATGTATAGCGAATTATACATATATATGTTTGCTATGGAGCGCAATTATGCAAACTTTGCTATAACATACAAATATGAATTTTGTGTTTGCTATATGTGAAAGTTGCTCATCTAATTCCCCAAAAGATTGACCATTATGTTGAGTTACATTCTATTTTATTAAACTCTCAAATTTCAAATGCTCTTAAATTTTTTTAAAATGCCTTAATTAATTAATCCAAAGTTTTCCCTTTTTTTCTTCTTCAATTTTTTAAAAAATATATAAGATTCAATTGCTTTCTTTACTTGGTTATATTTTAGCTAAAGTGTGCTCTTCAAATTACTTTCAAGTGTTCAAGTCAATTTCTTTTTTAAATGATTTTTATCCTTATTATTTTTAAGAATATTTTTTCTAAGTTAGTAAAAACAAGTCAATTTTCGAGTCGTAGGATAATCGTAAGTTAGCGGACACTTCAAATGCCTTAAAATTCTTCTTGAAGTGTACATGAGAACCTCGAACCTTTTCTCTAAATTTTTTAGACATTTTCTGTTAAAGTCTTTAAATCAAGTTTTCTTAATTTCTTTAAAAAAAATTAAGTGACGACTCTTTGTAAATCGATTTTTCTTTTAAAGTTAAGTTGATTTTTTGAAAAATCGGTATTTATTTCTTTTTAAAACATAACAGTGGTTTGTTCTATAAAAATATCCTACTGTACTTGAAGGCTTTTCTGATGCAGATTGAAACACCTTATCAAGTGATTCATGTTCTACCACTATATCTTTACTTTGGGTGGTGGTGCTATTTGCTGAAGATCAAAAAAGCAAACTATAATTGCTAACTCTACCATTGAGGCTGAACTAATTGCTTTAGCTTCAACTAGTGAGGAAGCGAATTGGTTGAGAGATTTATTATTTTAAATACCCTATTTTGAAAAATCAATTCCTCTTATTTTAATTCATTGTGATAACACTGCTGCAATTGGTAGAGTTCAAAACTGTTATTACAACAGTAAATTCAGACTTATAAGGAGGAAACATAGTAATGTAAGATCATATTTGACAAGTGGTACCATTAATGTTGATTATGTCAAATCGTGTGATAATCTTGCAGATCCTCTTACTAAGGCCTTAACAAGAGAAAAGGTCTAGAGCACATCGAGAGGGATGGGATTGAAGCCTATAAATCCTTGAGTCATATATGAGGAAACCTAACCTGGGGACTAGAGATCTTATAACCAGGTTCAAAGGAAAAAACTAATCATATGATGACTTTTTGTATGCACTATATTTTATTTCCTCCTTATGATATAAGTGCATATATTGTTTTCTGTGGTGATTTGTGAAGGTTGAGTTGATAAAAGTCTTAATGAATATCTGTAGCCCGTATGGGTGGAGTGGTAAGCTTATAGGAGTACTCTCGACAGATTTCACCTATGTGAGTGTGGAAATAGGTCGCTTCCTATGAGAATTGGGCTTATTCTCAAAAGCACTCGTGAAATCGGGATAACACAAGGTCGTAACCTGCTGACTTTTAAAACTCATGTCAAAACCTTGATTATTGTGTGTGAACAGTGCTATTTTATTTTCCTTAAGCAGTCATAGTTTAAGTCTGAGACCACTACGACTCTGGAGTAAAAGTTACTATTTCACTAAGTGGAGGTTCAATACAAAGCACACTTTTATTATGCATAATAATCTTCCTTCAACTAATATACTCTCTTATCTAAAGTATTAAAATGGATGGGAGATTGTTATTGTGACATTTTAATAAATTAAAAATATGCATTTTTGCATGGCCACATATATGTTGGTTTATTGCCGTTGGTGCACTTCTCAGATATGTTACATAATGTTGGATGTATTGACAGTTATTTGCTGCCGTTGATTACTATTCTGCATTACTCCAAGTGAAGTTAGTGCATACGTTACAAATTCCTTGGTGCAGCAGCTCACAAGCCGTTGGTGGCTTTGTGTTCCTTTATTTCATTCTTTATTTCTCCGTTATACCTTGTAACATATGTAACCTTTAGGTCATTTATCTTCACTATTTACTACACCATTATCTACATATTAATTGGTAGAAAGACTTCCTCAACTATAAATAGTGGTGGTCTTCATTTATTTGGTACACACAAGAAATTATAGAGTGCATAAAAGTTAGTCAAAAATAGAGTTCTTATTAGTTGAAGGGAGATGTTTTTTTTTCACTACTAAAAAACTGCCAAAAAGAGATGGACTGCGTTGCTTTTTTGGCCAAAAGCGAGAGAAAAGCGACGCAGTCAATCTCGTCGCTTTTTGGCTCGACGCTTTTCCAAAAGAGACGGACTGCGTCGCTTTTTTTTTTTCTTTTTAAAATGCAACGCCGTCCGTCGCTTTTTTTATTTTTTATTTTTTATTTTAATTTTTAAAAAAAGACGAAGTCCGTCGCTTTAATTAATTTTTAATTTTTTTAGAATCTTGAAAATCGACGGACAATGAGACGCCGTCCGTCACTTTTCTGGGACGGACTAAAGGACCCTGTCCGTCGCTTTTCTGGGTTTTAAAAAAAATAAAATCCAGAAAAGTGACGGACAAAACCACTCTGTCCGTCTCTTTTTCTGCAATTTTTTTTACAACAGAAATTGTTGCTGCCCACCTGCAAAAACAATTCAATTCAATTCAATTCAGTTCATCCCCAATCAAACACAAAACATTATAAAGAAGCTACACAAAATATAAAACAACAAACTTAAATTAACATTCAAAAATATCTAAATCACAATTTAAAGACTTATAAAGTCTTTCAAAATTCGTTTCAAAATTACAAATAGTTCATAAAGACTATATTTTATCAAGATTTCTAAAGTTCAACCTAATAATTAGTTCATAAATTCAACAAATCAAGATTTCTAATTTCACAACCTAAAGTTTAAAATCCTACAATAATTGAAGATTTCTAAAGTTCACAACTTAAAGTTCTAAAATTCCACAATAATCCAAGATTTCTATAGTTCACAACCTAAAGTTCTAAAATCCTAAAATAATTCAAGATTTTTAAAGTTCACAACCTTAAGTTCTAAAATCCCACAATAATTCAAGTTCTCTAAAGTTCACAACTTAAAGTTCTAAAATCCTACAAAAATTCAAGTTTTCTAAAATTCATAACTTAAAGTTCTAAAATTCTACAATAATTCAAGATTTCTAACGTTTCACAACCTAAAGTTCTAAAATCCTACAAAAATTCAAGTTCTCTAAAGTTCACAACTTAAAGTTCTAAAATCCTACAATAATTCAAGATTTCTAACGTTCACAATCTTATAAAGTTCTAAAA
>JAJOOS010028745.1:0-11423 GCA_029582725.1 Solanum chiquidenum | reverse complement strand
CTCACTTAATACATTTTTCTTGATGCATCCATGTTCGGATCAATTCCCACTTAATACATTTTTCTGGGTGCACCCATGTTTGAAAAATCCTAGATTTGTCTCTGATCTCAACCCAACTTCATTGACCAACGGGCCACACCCTTGAGTGCAATGTTGTAAACACATTTTACTACACACTATCACTAAAAATTATATTTTGATACATTGCCTTGCCATATACAGTATACACTTTTTTTACATAACCAAAGACTGAAAAAAATATCTAAACCGCTGGAAATATGCAGAAAGCGTCCAGGAATACATTTTTCTCAGTATCAAAAGCAAAAGTACCTCGAGATTTGCTCCATTGAGAAAATGAACGACTTCAACCGAAACCTTTTGATCTTTGATTCCGTAACGTTGTAAGGATAAATCGAGCGATTCTTGCCTGAAATGAAATCGATTAAGTAAGAAGATACAATCAATAGAAGGGGGGAGAGGTGGTGCTGCTTACCGTTTTTGAAGGTTGGATTTAGGGTTTGGTTGAAGAGCTTCGAAGATGGCGGTGCCGAAGCCCGTTGGATCTCTGAAGAGTAGTATTACTTTTGGGGCTACCTTCATTTCTTCTTCTGCAATGCAATGAAATGGAATGCCCTAACTCGCCTGTTTATAGTATTGGAAACATTTCGGGTCGTTTGGTACTTCAATTCGGGTTCAAGAAAGATTCATGGAGCACTTAACACCTTGTTTGGATCGGTGTTACTTAGATTCTATTGTATCGTATAATTTGAATTCATAACAACAAAAAGACCTATTTTATGTAACGATCAAGTTCGTGTAATCGTGTCGTCACTTTAATATTTTCTCCTCATATTATTTACGTTTCCTATAGGCTTATCACTCAAATTATGAATGTGTGACATTATGTAACAACAGATAAATGATACAATATCCAAACATTGTATTCATAACAATAATGTACGATACAATCCGATATGTTATTAAACAATGTGTAACAACCATCCAAACAAAGTGTAAGTAACAGTAGACGAAATGTATATTATATAAATAAGAGAGAAGTATTGAGAACAACCCTAAATTTGGCGGGGATTATTGATATCATTCCCGAACTATTAACAACCTTAAAACGCCCATTTACTTGACTAATTGAACTTAAGTACACTCTCGATCTTACAACATGAGTGAAATACACCACTAAATTCTCCTCAAATTTAGAGGTGTTTTCAACACCTCTCTCGGCTTTTTATTAAGAATTTATGCTTCTACAAGAGTTTGAGATCATTTGTCGTGTCAGTGTGACATATCGAGGGTGTATCTAGATTTAGTTAGTCAAATAGAGGGGGTGTTTTTAATGTTGTCAATAATTCAGGATTAAAATAATAATTTGCATCTAGTTTAATGGTGTTTTCAATACTTTTCTCTACAAATAATGTGTAATGATGTATATAACTAACTACCTATCAAATATGTATATACATTTATATCTACATTGCTTATATACTATTTATACATTGCAACAATTCATCTTCCTCGACGAGTTCATTTCTTTTCTCGACAAACTTAAATCTCCTCTACATAAGTTTTAGATATAAACTCCTTTCAATATTTCAAACGTTTTGATATATTATTCATTCAAACGGTGTACATTTGCGATAGGCTGAACTTTAAAATTTGAGTTTCGAAACCGAAGAATTGTTTCATTTTCTTTCCCGCGCTCCTTCTTCATCACCTTTCATAACTGTTTTTCTACTTCTCTTCCTTATTTTGCTGGCCAAATCTATCAGTGACCTCCTAAAGTTGGCATCAAGTTTCACATAAACATCTCAACTGAACGATGTTCATTTTAGACACATCATGTAAGGTCCCGCTATATTCTTTTGACACTTTTTTTACAATAAGAAAAAAATTGAAGGAGAGTGCAATACACTCGTTGACGTGGCTAACAACCAATTAAATGATTACATGTGTTATTTTAAGTTAAAATTATTTTAAAATCTATTTAGTAAATAAAATAAAAATATTATTCTAAAACTTTTACCCCCCACCCCATGGTAGTTGTCTTCTCTGCTATACCTAACAATTTTCTTAATTTACTCTTTAAAATTGTTTTGGATTCTTTTTTTTTTTTTCTATTTTAGTGTTGTTTTGAGAGAAAAGAGAGGAGGAGGAGGAGGAGGAGAGAAAGACAGAAAAATTATAAAATACGATTGTTGATATCCATTTTCCCCGGCGAAAAAGGTGAAATCGGAAATTGTCTTTTTTCATTACACTCAATATCTCTTTTGTGCTTTTTTTAAAAATAAATTATTTTCTTTACTATTTTTCATATTTATTCTTTTTCTTTCTTTTTAGTGTTGTTTTGTGGGAAGAGAAGAGGGAGAAGAAGAAAGAAAGAAAGATCAAATATGAAATATGGATGTTGGTATCCATTTATCAGGCAAAAAAGGTAGAGGGAGGTGATGGTAAATTTAGAAAAGTAATACAATAAATAAGAAAAAAATGACTTAAAAATGGATTTGAATAAAAAATTCGACCTCCATTGAAGGAGTTTAAGCTTGAAAAAATGGTGGTAAGTGGTGGCTTAAAAATTGGAGAAGAAGAAGAGAGAATAAAATAAAAAATTAGCTAAATTAAGCCTTTCACGTGCTATTGTTGAGTGTATCACACTCACTTTGACATGTCAGCAAAAAGTGCCAAAATGATATAACGGGACCCTACATGAGGTGTCTAAAAATGAACATCGTACAATTGTCTAAGTGAAATTTGATGCCAATTTTAGAGGGCATGGATGGATTTGGCCTATTGTGCTCTCCACATTATGTTCCTTTCTTCCCTTTTTGCTCCCTGTGATTTTGGTTTGATTTTGCAGCTGAAATCGAAAAAAAATACTATTGATTTATAGGATATCGTTATTGATATAACAATTTTGAAATAATTTTGTACTTTGTTATATTGGTCTATTTGTTCAATTATTAACTTTTAGAATTTTTGAAATAATTTTGTACTTTGTTATATTGGTCTATTTGTTCAATTATTAACTTTTTGAATTTACTTAATGACTAAACTAATAACTAAATCGTTACAAACCAATAACCTATAATACGAAAATCATTTACTTAACAGTGATTAATATGAAAGTAAAAAAACAATCAATTTAGCTTAAGATGTTCTGAAGAAAGTGTATATTGAAGGAGCATGTTTGGACGTCGACATTTATTTATTGTTTAAACCGATAACCAAATCGTTACAGATCAATATATCCAGTAAACCAAATCAATAACATACAAAGGCAAAATTACTATCCGGGAAATCAACTCCTCATTTGCTTTAGAACTTGCAAATTGGATCATGATCTTAAGCGGATATCTGGTCGCAGTTATATCCTCTTCTGCAATACAAAAGGAAGTATGGGAAAAGAAGAGCGCAAATCGCACTCTTACTCTGTTCGTATTGCAGAGAAATATGCCAAGAAAATATGTTCTATCGCAATGTAGACACTGAAATATAATAGCCAAACTGCATTTACTATGGTTCCTACGCCAGAAAATAGAAGCTAAAACAAAAAAAAACAGCTCATTCGATATCCAAAATGTACACGATACCATCACCATCTCGGCTAGTATATGCCTAAGTACCTACAGATAATACATAGATGAGGACATCTTACCTACACAATGCTATCACCATCTTGGCTGCTTTGCTCGTTTTGCTCTCCGTCATCATCTGTATTTTTCTTATCCCCCTTTACACGTTGATGCCTATTTCTATTTCCAGCTTTTGAGCTTCCACCATCAGTTTCGGCAATAAGACCAGTCTGGATTGCTTCCAAATACAACACCTTCACCAAATTCTTGAACCGTCTTCTGAATGTTGGTACCCGAGAAAATGAACCAACAATGCCCTGCAACCTGTTGGTTTGTAAAAACATTGTTCAATCCTCACTCTAGATTTCAATAAAAAATAGGTGTACAAGTTTTTCCATGGAAGTGCTGAAGAAAAAGTTATTATATTATGATTGCAAAATGTTACAAGTTCGTAAAGCATTTCATAAATATAAACTTACCTCCTAATAACAGCTTGCAACTGTGCTCTCCTCACAGTATCGGTGGATGGAAATCCGGTGTTGTCCCATTCCTCTGGCCTTTCATTTTTGTAACACATTATCAACTTCCTCAGACTAATTTCCTCATCTTCTCCTAATTGTAGTGTTTTTATTTGCTCCTTAATGACTAAGAGCGGCGCAAGGAACCACTCAAACACTTTATCCTTTGGCCAGTTAGACTTTGTCAGTTCCACTTCATCAGCTGTATAGAGCATAAAAGAAATTACTTCTTCCTAAAGCTAATACATAGGCGGAAGACGAGGAAGAGAAAAAGGCAGTTTGAGAAAAGACATACAAATTAGTAGGCCCTGAGAGTCGGACTTTGCGGATGCAAGCAGACACTGTAGAATGGACCAAGCAGGCAATTTGATACCTAACTTCTTACAGTCCCCCTTGACAATGCATTGCTCAATATCTTTGACATCTATAAAGCCTTCTCGTAGGAGTATTCTGCCATTGACCTCACAGGATTTAAAGAGCCAACCCCATACCTGCCGCAGAGTTACATTTAGGTTTAAAACAAAAAAGAACTTTAAGTAGCTGAAGTGATTACACATATGGACTTCTATACCTGCATGGGCGTATATTGTTGGATTGCCTGTTTCAGGGTTCTTGATCCATGCGAAACAAGCTTCAAACTGCGTGATCCTTCTTTTTCTTTTTCATTCCTCTGCTCAATTGACTTCTTACTGTCAAGGCCTCCAGAGGAGCTCATATTTCTTCTATATTTAGGCCTAGCTGCCGGATGAATTCAGAGAATCAACATTATTGATGGCATCATCAAGTTATCTCATAACATTGATAAATAGGTCGATTTCTTTCAGATCATAATGTAATTAAACTAACGTTGACGGACTACACTATGCAGCCAATACCTCATGAAGCATGACCCTTCCCTCATGTCAAGTAGGTCGTTTGTGTATTCGTCAAATATGGAAACGGCTGCTAGGATGTATGCAAGTCCCATGCGAAACGAGTCTTCCTAGCAAAACTCGTGCCACTTCAGTAAGAATCAGACAACGTGATATATGAGACGAAGTGCCTCTCAAACTTCAAAGCTGGCTCATATGATTACATAGTAAAACGGTGGAAGCAGAGCAAATATACCTGATGAACCACAACCCCACTGTAAAGTGCAAGAGCAAAACTTGAAAAGAAGGATGCTCCCACAGATCCAACAACAGCTAAAGGCCACAAAAAGATTGCAAGGCCAGCAAAAGGTACACAAACTGTCTCCAGAAATGGGCCTTCTCTTCCAATCAAGTCTTCTAGTAGCCTCTTCCAGCCCCTGAACAGCATGAATGGGCTCTTCCAAAGAGCAAGAGCTGTAATAAGGGGCACATCCACTGGAATCGCAAGCAGAGAAACCAAAATGCAACTTGGCAGCTTTGACAACCTAGGACACAGCATGATAATGAAAATATTGTACGCTGTAATCTACCATCTCTGTCTAATGCTTTTAAAGATATCACTCACTTCACTTCTATTGGTTTCTCATCTGGATATATTTCCTCCGAAAGCTCGTCCATATAAGAAAAGTAAGAGTGGAAGCAAAAGTCTGTAAAGTCCCGAACTACTGTGCAGCTCCCTTTAAGAGTGGAAATACAACCATCCTGATAATTTTATCAACTATAATATTTGGCATGTAAAATACATGATTACATTTGAAAAAACAGAAGCACTCAAACTTATACATACAAACACATATATATGCTCTTTTTAATAGGTACATTTCATGCACATGTTATTCCATTGAAGAGCTAGAATTCTTTGGATCTTCTCATGAGCAATTAACTCTATATAACTATAAATAAGTGATCAATTACAAAAATCCGCCAATATAAAGCATAAACAAACTTGAGAGAAATTAATAAAGAAAAAGGAAACAACTACAAAAGCAAGATGAATGAAGGTTAAGCAAGAATATTTTCTCCCTTCCAATTTTAAGGAAAATGATAACAGAGAAGTACTTGATCAACTCGAAAATTATAGCTGGCTATATTAGCCAGTAGCACTCAGAACATTTGGATGTTCTAGCTACTTGAGCAAGGGCCAACATCCAGAAGAAAACTAAATAAACAGATGAATTAAGCCATCATATGACCTGGAAAATTATATTTCCAATCAAGTCCCTACATAAAGCATGAATAATTATGAAGCCAGCAAGCAATAGCTCATGACAAATGTTCAGTATATCAAGAAAATGAAATGACCTATATCCCTTAACTATAACAACTCTATAAGGATTGATGTCTCACCTAAAAATGTGACTAAGAGCAATTCATCTACTTATCATTGTGGAGACGGAGACTCACCGTGAAGCAGTGATAGATCTTGCAAGTGATACTCTCTCCAATAGCCTCAAAAGTTGCGATCAAAGGAGCGAAAAAACCGTACCCTATCCCACCTAGAAGACTTCCAATAATGGCTACTATGGGCCAAAGAATCAGAGGAACTGGCAATGAAACCAGTAGTGCAATCTTCAAAACCCATCCAAGTCTCTTGCTTCTGAAATGTGAAACAAACAGCACAAAAACTTCTATATCAGATACACAATATGTGCATTTTGTACTATAATAACCCATACAACAAGAGCATTTGCAAGAAAACACATACTTTGCTACACAGTAGTAGGTCCATATAAAATGTGCAGGCCATAGCCCAGTTACAATTGCAGAATTCCCAACTGATATGATGACTGTCACAATGGGGCCAATTACTATGCCTGTCCAGGCATACATCAAACTTGTCAATATTCCACAACATTTAACATCCATCTTGTCAATGTCTCTAGTCAAACTTCAAAAGTGTGCCAAGATCAAGAAAACAAACAAAGAGAGGCTTAAAAACCCATTTAGCCATGAGAATTTTTCAATATTTTCCCGATTTTTTTTTCCACTTCATTTGAAACTCATTGTTTTTGAAATCTGAAAAACACCCAAAACTCCATTTTCACTTTTAAAAACTTGAAGTGCTATAAAGGTGCATTTAAGCCTTAAAATTGGAACCCAACATACTCTACACCAAAACACAACAACATGTCAATTAAACTTTCAACAAACATCAATTCTGCAAAATTCCACAAGGTAACTTAGTGGTAAAACCTTAAAGATTGAATCTTTAAGAGTTTACTGCCTTGATTAGCCTCTAAACAAAACACACTACACATACCAACACACTACTACTCTGTAATATGCACAAATTTTGACCAAATATGTCTTAAAATGAAAAGGGGCTACTAGTAGTACACCAACCTTTGAGAAGACCAAGAAGGAAGAGCAAGAAGAAGAAAGGAAGAAAAGATATAAAGCTCCAAAGCTTAGCCAAGAACCCTTCTGGTACTTCCATCAAAAACACAAAAACCTTCACTTTAATGGTTCAATAAAGTTGATCAAAATCAAGAACCCATGTCCAAATTAATTTTATTTATACAAAGAATATTCTTAAAGGTGCACAGAGAAAGAGGAAAAAAAAGTGAAAATTGCAGGAAAAAGAGAAGAAGAGAGAACAGAGCCGTTATGTGGGGTGGAGACGTAACGTGGCAGAAGATTGTGGCAAGGCTGCCACGTGGAAGGAAGTTAGACACCTCGAGGGGCGTTCCTGAAGGAAGTTAGATATTGTGACACTTCATAAACAATCACGTATATCATCAAGCGTCCTTGTGTTTGTCGTTTTTGTCTTAATTATGTTCCATATTTTCATTTTTCGTTTTCCATTCACAAATTTGTATGATTTTTTTAAAAAAATAATACATACACACATACATAAATAGAATTGGCTATATAAGTATGTATAAAGTGATTTTTTTTAATCACTAAATTAGTATGTCAAAATAATACAACAATTATATATGCATATTTGATTAATTAACTAATAGAGAATTGTAGTAGCTTAGTTGATTAACTGTCTGAATTTTGACAAATGGCACGAGATTAAATGACATTATGAATGGTATATAAGAATTATAAGATTCAAAATGACACGAAATTAAATGATATTATGAAGTTAAATATAATTGAAGTTTTCGTGTATAAGAATTATAAGATTCAAAATGGCACAAAGACAATTCTTTCTTTTTGAAATTTGATATATGATCAATAATCGAATAATTGTAATCTAAGCCAAAACTAATAACAATCGAACCAAGTAAATTATTTTGGTTTGATTTAATTAACAGCCAAATGGTAAGATCAATGTTATTAACAGCCAAAGCGATGAATCTCAACTTTGTAAAGTTGGACTAAGGTTGGCATTATGGCACTTGTACCCTCTTTGAGTTGGGGATTATCTACAAATACATATGTCTTAGCTTAAGGATTTAGTTGTTCTAATTTCCTACTGAGATAGATAAATGGAGAGAGAGCTAGGTGTTCTAATTTCCTACTGAGATAGATAAATGGAGAGAGAGCTAGGCGTATCTTGTTAGGCAAAGGCATATTAGGATAGAGAGTTTACGAGTGAAATCAATGGGATAGATCATCATTACAGAAGAATCAGGAGAAGAATTATGGCTATAAAGGTCATCACTCTATTAGGAACTCTAAAAATTAAATCTCAAGCAGTATTAAAGATTTGACAAAAGAAGAGCAATAACTAGAATATTCGCCCCTCCCCTTGTACCAAGAAGGAAGTTCTGATCATAAGGAAACCTATTTTCATCACTATTATTTTGACGTGTCACTTGAATTGGCTTGACCGGAGGAAATTTGTCCTACAACTCATCTATTCTATAATTATAAATAGGGGTCCTCACAATTTATAAGAGACGCCATAATTCTAATAAAAAGTCAAAGAGAGCTCGTGGATCAAGCTACAAGTTAAATTCAAGTATTTAAGCATTCAAGTTCAAAAGCAATTCAAGATCAAGACGATCAGAGTCAAGAACAAGCTCTGAAGCCCTTGAATTTAAGTATAAGTCAAGATCAAGTTCATCAAGATTATTCATGATCAAGCTCGATTGCTCGAAGACCCTTGAATCCAAGTACAAGTCAAGCTCACAAGCCCTTGAATTTATATTTGAAAAAATAAATCAGAGGATTCATAGAAATTGTATCGCTCATATTTGAAATAAAATACTACGATTACTGCGATCTTTTTCGATCTTGATTATTATTTTCTCAACACAATTTTTTTCTTATCTTCATCTCTTTCCATAGATACTTTAAGGGGTCTTTTGGTACAAAGACTAATAATGCAGGGATTAGTAATGCTGAGATTAGTAATGCAGGGATTAATAGTGCAGGGATTAGTAATGCAGGGTTTATTTTTATCAAGTGTTTGGTTCAGTATTTCCCACCTCATCTTGTGTTTGGATTAAAACTTTATAAAAAACTTCTTTCCAATTATACCCTTGAATTATTATGTAATTGAGTTAAGGTAAATAATTGCCGGACAATATTATTTTTTATGGCCTTCTAACTAGCTATGAGAAGAACAATTTTGTTGTCATGTTTACCTTCTTTTCCGCTTAAATTATTTGAGGATAAATAATTGTCATCTTAGTAAATTGTTCACTTACAAAATGTCAATTTTTAAGTTTAAAAAGATAAACTATATATCAACTTTTAAAATTGAAAAGGCGGTAAACAATAGTAAAATTGAATAAACTATCTACATTTATACATAAAATTTGCAAGTTGTAGTTTCAATATGTATGCAATTTTATAAATTGTTCAAAATACAAATATATATATATAGAGAGAGAGTATTAATTTGTATTGAATTTATTTAGTAACAAACAACTCTCTCTAAATAATTTGTAAGCTAATTTATTTAAATAAATTTACTAGTACAAATATAAAACATAAAATTGTTATAAAATATTATAGTGTGGATGTCCACTACACCAAGAAGTTACTCTCACACATTATCTCCATTACTTTTCTCCATTATGAAGATAACCATAACCTCCAACTTTATAACCATTATTCTTGTAACCTTTCACTTCCATAACCTCCTCCATTATATTCATGTTAATGTCATGTTTATGACTAACCTTTTGTATGCCTCTATGTTACATTATAAATAGAGGCATAAGGGTTCATATTGTATACACTTGAAGACTTGGAATAATAAGAAAAGCTCTCATCTCTTGTCTCCCTATTTCTATTGGTTTCATCTTCTATATTTCTTGTCTTATTTTGCTTTAGTTTTACAATACGTTATCAACACGATTGTTCTACTATTGAAGGATTGAAGCAAAGTAAATATAAAGAAGGTAAAAATATTTGTGTTTATTTTTCTCTCGGAAACAAAGTAAATTACTATATAATCTATTTTATATTTTACTTTTGATTATGCATCATTAGTTTTCTTACCATCTCAAAATCATATGAGTCCACCAAGTTGCTTTTACTTTGAGCAAACTTTTAATTTGATTACTTATATATTTAAAAAGTAAAATTAGTTTTGTAAGCTAATAATTTGTAAAGAAATTGTTCTTTACGATCTTGTTTTATTAAAAGATAAGTTATTGAGTTATGTGTCATATACATATTGATTGGATTATCATTAATGGTTATTTGTTGAGTTATTAATATATTATTTGTACTAACAAAGTTTGTTTTGTGGTTATTTTAAAATGGTTAGTAAATTATGTTAAGTCTTCGTAACAATATTGAGAAGGAATGTTAAAAGGTTTTAATTCATTTTAACTTGAGACTTTTACATGATTCCAACATGTTATTCTAATTAATTGATTTTGTTCATTTTCTTATGTTTCAAGTCAAATTCTAATTATATTTATGAGTTTCGATATATATTTTTGGTAACACTTTGGTTTATTAAGACAATGGTTGAGCGTAAGACGATGAATTCAAGTTTCATCGCACCAAGTGGGTAAGACATCAAGTTAAAGTCTCGGTGCACCATGATAATTAGGAGTTGGGTTCATGTTCCATTGATTTATAACCAAAGACGTTTTTATATGGGTAAGACATTGGGTTTAAGTCCTAATGCACTATAGTGATGATATGATGATGACTAACATAAAGTTTTATACTTTTGACTGAAAGTCATGAAATTTACCCAATTAATTTGCTCCATTCTCTTATGTGAATGTGGTAGTAGTGCATAATATGTCTGAAAAATGACAAGTGGTTGAATGTATGAATATGGGTGTGGTAAAATGTTAATGGTCATCATTGTGGTAATTAAAAGGAAGAACATTATGGGTTCTTAAGATGATCCTTCAAATGTGAAGGTAATTTTGTCCATTAAAGTGGTATGAAAGGTTATTGGACACATTGTTTCTTAAGATGCTCCTTCAAATGTGAAGGTAATTTTTATCCATCAAAGTGGTATGAGAAGTTATTGGGCACAT
>JAJOOS010028744.1:0-16725 GCA_029582725.1 Solanum chiquidenum | reverse complement strand
TCTCTTACTAGTTTCATACGCAACTATCAATTGATCACTTATTCTTCCTGAACTATACCACATATGATCTATCATCATGTATTAAAATACACCTAAAAATTGATTAAGCTAACTATCAGTTATTTCTTTTCCTACGTGAAATATAATCTAATATAATAATTTTCTTATGTTATGCTTAGAGGCACTTATAAAATTTAAAAGTTTTAGTTAAGAATGGAAACCACCCCACAACAACCTTTATACATATATTAGTAAAATTAATTAAATAAAAAATATAAAGGAGACCTGCTTATCTTTTAAATTAAAATATAGTATTTTAGTCAAGTCAAGTTTTGGTTTATAAATATATATTTTAAAAAAGACATGCTTTGTCTTCTTTATATGTAGTATATAGTAGGTAATAGTAGGTAAAGTTTAAGTTAATGAAATATTTTTAAATTTATACAGATTGAATTGGAGTTCAACTCATATGAAGGGCAAAACGTGCAATGTTATGTTGAATCTATGACTCATTTTAAATTATGTTAGACAATATCACCCATATTTTTTAATGGCAAATTTTCGTAAATAGTTATTATAATAAACTTAATTATGCTCCATAGATATAGGTTGCATATTTACGGGTTGTAGCTACAGTTTAAGCTATCTTGTTGATATAATTCACGGGTTTGTATAATTTGCGGGTACGTTGTATAATTAAGTTATTTTTGTATAAACTCGAAATAATGAATTTATACAAACACAAATATCTGAACTTTAAACAGCTGTACAAATTATATTATACAAAATTATACAAATTATATATTATACAAATTTTAAATTATACAAACATGCGAATTATACAAACTAAAACACCCAAGCCACGTAATTATAGTTAAAAGTAAGTTGTGAATTGTAATTAAGACAAACTGTAGCTATGTTAACTAATTAACTAGTATATATTTGCTTATCCGTGTAATTTCTCCTTTTTAAATAAAGCTAATTAATTAATCAATCAATCATCATATCTGAAGGAAAACTCAATAGTAATTCTCATAAACTCATGCTTAAGCTAGGAGTACATTTTCTCTATTGCTATTCGTTGATACTTCTGCTACTTTTCCCCATCTGGTCATCAATGTAAGTAGCAACAAGCCAGAAGATTGGCAGGCTAGACCACAAATCAAGCCCAACCATAAACCCTGCATCATATAATTTTCGAAAACAAATTATATTATCGTTGTAATTTAACCTGTTGTAGCGAGTTATCTACCTTATTTTCCAAGTTACTAGCTCCAATCATTATGAACAGTTACATGTAGTTTATCTTTTAGGTATTTAGTAGAGTTAAAACTCTTTTACTTTGTCAGTGTATAGAAGTTATACTGGAAGTATAGAAGTTACCTGAGAATGTAGGTTGAACTTGAAAGCAAGGAGGCCAGCTATTGGCATACCGATGAAATAGAATGTCGCCAAGTTGATGCACATAGCCAAATGCTGCCATCCGCATCCCCTAGTAACCCCTGAACAATTCATTTACAAGTTCCGTTATAGCTCGTTCTACTGAATGTATAAAACTAAAATTAGTGACTCACGCGCGAGCACACACAAGCATAGTGCATTGCAACAACAACAACAACAACAACATATCCAGTGTAATCCTACAAGTGAGGTCTGGGGTATGCAAACCTTACCCCTGTCTTGGGAGGTAGAGAGGTTGTTTCTGATAGACCCTTGCCTCAAGGGGGGAAAATCACAGCATGTCGGGAAAAAAAAAAGAATTAACAGGAGTGAAGAAAGTCATGGCGCATAGTGCATTGCAGCTATGTAAAATTTTAACCTGAGAGGATTCCTTGAATGAAATCGAACACAAAGGAGATTAAGAGGAGAGGTGTCATGGAGGCAAATTTGTTAATTATCTCCGCGCTATCACTGAAGAGGCTAGCCCAGACATTATGACCTAAAAATAGAGCCACATCAACTGCAATGGCAAGAAGAACAGATAGCTTGAGCGTAACAAACATAGCATGCTTAGCTTTATCAGGATTTCCAGCTCCTAACTCGTTTGCCACCCTAGTGCTGCACGTTGAACATAATTAAGTAAATACAAGTACGTTTTCTCTCTATATATCTGGTCACATAATTCTACATAGTACCAGAGCAAGCAGGTTCAAATTCACCGTCATTTGTTATCAGAAAGAGTTTTCGTGTTCGAGACTCAGTCATCCGTAAAAAAGAACCATCCGCATGTTAAGGGGTGTGTTGAAGCATAATCAAATAAATAACGGTATGCTCACTCTAACAGTTCAAACATTTAGATGTGATTGTCACACAATTCAATACTACGTGGTTGTTTGGTAGCTGGTTTGCAGGTGAGTTATGCAGGTATTAAATTCTACATAAGTAATACCACGTTTGGTAGCCAGTTAGGAGATAAGTTATTCAGGTATAAAATTAAGGCATATGGTGTTTGGTTTGCAATTTAGAAACCCACATAATTAATACATGTATAAGTAATGAGTGAATCTATGAATTATTTTGTGCACGATAAAACGTGGAATATTTAAACCATGCATAACTAATACCTATATAAAATTGTACATAGATTCCCTCATAACTAATCCATATATTACTATTACCTGCATAACTCTAACCAACTACCAAACAACGTTTTTTGCATTCGTATTTGGTATCAGTAACAAAACTGAGGGGGAAAAGGGGGTCAAAATTATGTCAATTTTTTGTAGGTAACATTACCTTGCAGCTGCACTCAGACCATAAGATATCATGTAAGCAATGTTTTGTGTATTTACACTGAAAGGTCATAAACCAAAACAAATTGGTGTCAGAAACTAAAACTCAGTCTTCAAAATCATGAAAATGTGTTGTTGAAAAGGACAGAAGCTTACCACATAGCTACCACAGAAGTAGTTGTTCCTGAGTTTGGCATCAAACCAGCCAATAACACAAGAAGCTCAAAAGCCCAGTACTCCAAACTGGTATACATCAAATTAGGAAATTATTAGTACGACTTGGATGACAACACGTTTCAATCTGTGAGGATTTAACTTTTATTCACCGACAGTGTGATGAAAATTTTAGGCATAATACATAAACAAATTTTCAAACTTAGCCTCAGTTGGCAAGTAAGTACTTTAACTTTGAAAGTGCACAATTAGACACCTCAGCTGGCAACTAAACACTCCACCTCGTCCTCACTGTGTCCTTTCTTGTGGACACCTAATGCTGAAGCAACACATAAATTTTTAAGGTGTTTAGATGATCATTTTGTAAGTTTGAGTATTTAATTAACAGAAAGGAGACGAGATGAAGTGTGTAGATGTGCATACTCAAAGTTAGAGTGTTTACTCGCCAGCCGAGGTCAAGTTTGAGTGTTTGTTTATATATTATGCCAAAATTTTATATTAGCAATGTGATTTAACAAGGTTACTAGTCTTATTTTACAAGTAACTAATTTTACTCGTTCTGATTAGTTGCCTGTAATTGCCTTTGTGTAAAAAAAAATGTCTATGAATATATAAGTTAACTCTTCTTGTAATAACAAAATTTACAGTTAATTCTTACCATACCATAGCAGCAGAGGGCAAAGCCAACTTCAAGTTTGTAAGGATATGATGAAATGGCTCGAACGAGAGACCATCTCTCCAGATATGGTTGAATCTATTCGAAAGGAGCACGTATAGGCCCAACGTGAGAAGTGAGATCCAGATCGAAATAGAAGCCGCTAATGATGCTCCTTTAAAAGCAAGACCTGTCCAATGAACCAATGCATAGGAAATCCCAATGTGGATGACTAAAGATCCCACTGAACAGAAAGCCAGAGGCATGATGATTGACTGTGCCTGAAGAAATCTCAAAATGTTTTGCAGAAAACTATATGCAAACAATCCAGGAATGAGGAACCTCAAGAATACGCCGGCTTCTCTAGCTATGTCAGGATCTTGATGAAGTAAAATCAGAATCATATCAGAATACCACCAGATGACAGAAATCACCACGGAAAAGAAGAACGATATGATGCACGATGCCTGCAAATGTATCCCCAACATTCTGTACATTTTTGCTCCGTACCCTTGGCCGCATAATGTCTCAAGTGCACCACTTAGACCAACCTATAGATTGTTCACTAACAAGTTTAAGATTTGCTTCAGTTACATTGGAAGCACAGGGCATCATGTAAAAGTTGGATTCTTATCTTAGACATGCTCATTTTCGGGCAAGCACGGATATTATCTCTTCGAATTTTATAAACACTTGCATAGAACATTAATACAAGAAAAGTTGCATAGCTAATCATCATTTTGTTAAGAGCTGCAAACAGTTCTACTCGTTCCAAGAACTACTCTTCACTCTTTAGCACCTAAACAATTACCTTTTTGTTAGAGTTAAGATCCTCATTTGTAGAAGAGTATGGTTAGGGGATAAAGCACAAGTACCACCTAGACTATGACCGATTATGTTGCTCGGACTCTTCAAATATGTTGATGGGTGTGTGTCAGATCCTCCAAAAATATAGTGTATTTTTGAAGGATCCGACACGGGTGCGGCAACATTTTTGGAGAGTCCGAGCAACTTAGATGACCGAAATCACAGAGACACACCTTAACTATCCTATTACCCCGAACCCATTTTTTTGTAATTTTGTACACCTTTTTGGCTTACGCGGCATCCAAACATCTCTTACGCACATCAACTACGTGGAGTCACGGAATGTGCCACGTAAGCCAAAAGGTGTATAAAATTACAAAAAAATGAGTTCGGAAGGGTAATAGAACCTTAGTTTTAGTTAAGGTGTGCCTCTGTGATTCCGGATATAGTCTAGGGGTACTTGTGTCTTATCTAGTATGGTTATTGATAAATATCACTTTAACTAATTTGGAATTGAGACAATTGACTGGTAGTATTCTGAACAAAATGATAGTTGGCAGGAAAGAAGAAAATATGAACAAATATTGGAAGAAAATGGTGATGCATAAGTTCAAAGTGATATTAAACTAAGTAATAAATCAAGGATAATTTGATTAGACAAGAATTTTAAGAAAGAAATTGAAACTTATGATGCTGTAAATGCATGTCATTTAGGATAAATGGAACCTAATAACTTTTTCTCATACCATATATTTATTTAACTATTTCATTAAACATTTATAAATATTGATTGTAAATCCAGTTATTATATATTAACTTGAGATCTTTGTGGGAACTCATAAACTTCACGTCCTCGATCCCCTATGGTTCTTGTTGGATGCATTCAGCAACAGAATTCAAGTTTTGTATAGAGTTAAATGGTCAAAAACACATCTAAAGTATTCCGATTTTTTGAGTTTCATACGTGATCTATTAGCTGTTCAAGTTTCCTACCTAAACTATCAACAACTATTTATCAAAACACATCTCAACTATCCATCGTTCCTTTGTCCTACATGAAAGATGAGTGATATTTCAGGTAGGAAATGAGAACAATTGATAGTTGAAGTGTGTTCGGATAAATAGTTAGTAATATTTCAGGTAGAAAACTCGCACACCTAATCGTTTATGTATGTTTTTGACCGTTATCTCTTATATATACTAAAAGTGTAATGAATTTTTCACACTATGATAACTACAATTACCTTTTTAAGTGATCCGATTATATAAATATTTTTCCATCGTCAATGCATAAAACTTAAAAAGTTGTAATCTAAAACAGAGCAATAAGTTTTTACATACCATGAAGCTGAAACCAGTAACCATAGCCCATGAATTAGCAAGATTTGATGCAGCCAGCTCGAGTTTCCCGAGGTGTCCGGCGAACATGACGGAAACAAGGTTGATGAAGTAGAAACAACAGTTCACTACAATCATTGGCAATGAAAATAACATCTGATTCTTAGCTTCTTCTACGTCGATCAACTTTGCACACCAACTGTTCGATGAAATGCCTGACGATGATGATGATGATCCTAACAGCGGACTTTTCGGACCGGATGAATAATTCTCCGAAGCCATTTTTTCTGATTTTTTTTTTTGGGGGGCTCTGCCCTGAAAGTCTACAATGAGGTCTTTTTGATTGGGAAACAAGCTACCATGTAATTTGGTTACGTAATTGAGATCTTCGTTTTTACATATAAGAGATATAACAATTATGTAATTGAGATTTTCATTTTTACAAGTGTGAGATCCGAAAAAGAAATATTTTCTTTTTATTTAGTACTAGTATCATATTGTTATTTACTTGTCAAATATTTTCTAATCAATTAATAGGAATAAAATGATTAATTACTATACTAATTTTATTTTTTTTAATAAATGCGTCAATTAAAATTTGACAAATGAAAAGAATCGAAAAAAGTAATTTGTTCATATTTGATTTGATAGTCTTTTAAGAACTAATCATTTCTTGATGATAAGATAAAAATAAAATTCTGACTCCACCTTTAATATAATTTTTCATCGCTATCAAATTATATACGAAGTTAAATTATTTATTTGTTTATTTATGTGATGCAACTCCCAACTTGTCAAATTAAATGCAGCACTACTTTCTATGTTCTTGACTAAAATGAAGTACTCAGCCATTCAATTTATTTTATTTTATTTTAATTTGATATAGGATTTTAAAAAGTACTAAAAGAAAAATTGAATTTTATTTCAAATATATTAATGTGTTTTAATTTTATAGTTTTAACTTTTAAGCATATCAGGTAATAAGTTAGAATTAAAGAACTATTATAAATATTTTCTTTTATAAATAGATTAGAAAAAAGTATGACAATTAAAATGAATAAAATATTATGTAGAAAGTTTGAAAGTGATATCTCAATTATCTTTTTGGGTTTTTCTATTTTTACATTATTTAAACATTCTCATTCATAATATCATCATAAAGTATATTATAATTTTTTTAATGATCATGGAATATCAAATTTTCTTTAACTTTTATATTCTTTATACGTTAAATTTTTCATTACACTCTGTCACGTCGTCAAGTTGTATCTAATTGGTACAGTTTGAGCATAGATTAGGTGTTTGATAGTTCGTAAGCTTAGTTTAAGTATCTAAATAAAATATCTGGACAAATTTAAGTGTCATGTATTTGGCCTATTAACAAGTGACAATGTGATTTCCACACCTATTTAGAAAGATCGGTACTAAATGAATCGCTTCTCAAAATGAAACACACTTCTTATCTCAAAAAATTACTTTTCTGAAAAGTTATCTTGACAGAAAGTCATTTGTTAAAATTCAAATACAATAGAAGAAACACGCTTATTCTAAAACTACGTCGATACGTCAAAAATTTTCTCAACATTACAAATCATATGAATTAATTAATTATCAATGATCAATGCAAGTAAATTACATTAACTCTATGCTTAATTTAAGGCTGAGGTTCACTTTCATTGTTGGTATCCTTTGAGACTTGATCTTCTTTTCCCCATTTTATAAAGAATGTCAATAGCAACAAGCTAGTAGATTGACATGCTAGACCACAAATCAACCCTACCCATAAACCCTGCATCATTCACAAACAAAACAAAAACGATACTCTGTCAGCATATAGAAGTTAAACTCTTACACAAAACATATTGAACGTGAATTACCTTATATCCTTTGTTGAACTTGAAAGCCAAGACCGCGCCTATTGTCATACCAAAGAAATAGAAACTTGCCAAGTTGATGCACATTGCGAAACGTTGCCATCCACATCCTCTTGCCACTCCTGATGGTCAATATTCATTTACAAGTTAACGTTTTAGCTTGTTCGATTCTACTGAATATGTTAAAACTAAAAATGTGAATGTCACGAACACAGACATATATATATATATATATATATATATGCAAAAAAACTCGATTAACCTGATAGAATTCCTTGTATGAAATCGAACAAGAAAGAGACTAATAGGAGAGGTGTCATTGAGGCAAATTTGCGAATAATCTCCGGTTCATCACTGAAGAGGCCAGCCCAGGCATTATGACCAAAACCTAGGGCCAAATCAACTATGAGTGCAGCAACAATAGCTAGCTTGAGAGTAACAGCCATAGCTTGTTTAGCTTTGCGGATATTTCCTGCTCCTATCTCGTTTGACACCCTCGTGCTGCACGTTGAGAACATAATTAAGTTAATAATAGTTATACGTCTAATCTCAAATGGCATGGTCACACAATTCAATATAGTGTTCTGTCATCAAAAAAGAATTTTCACGTGCAGATCTTAGTCTATGAAACAGAATCAGGCTTGCACGTAATTAAGATTTAAGAGACATGTTGAGACATAGTTTAGTAAATAAGAGTTATACGTCTGCTCTCTCTAACAGCTTAACATTTTAGATGAGATGGTCGTCACACAAGTCAACATAGTGTTCCGTGCAGAACTTAGCCTAGGAAACAGAACCAGGCCCACACATTATGAGGCGTGTTCAACCAAATTAAGTAAATAATGTCGCGATATCTCTAATGATTTAAACATTTAAATGAGATTGTCATATAATTCAACACGAGATATGTTTTAGCATTAGAATTTGATGGAAATATAAAGGAAAAGAATTATTTTCAACATTTTTGTTGGTGAAATTACCTTGCAGCTGCACTGAGGCCATAAGATATCATGTAGGCTATGGTTTCTGTATTTACACTGGAACACAAAAATTAGATCAGCAACTAAAATTCGACTTTCAAGAAATACGAAAAATTTGTTTGTGTTTCAAAACCGAACTGAAAACTTACCACATTGCAACGACAGAAGTAGTTGTTTCCGCGTTTGGCATCAAACCAGCTAATAACACAAGAATCTCAAACGCCCAATACTCCAAACTGTTACACATCAATTAGAGACTATCAGTACCGATAAAGGTGTGTGGAGCATGTAATTTAGGAGTAAACATTTGAATTTGCTTTATTGTACCGTCATACTTCTCTATAACAATCATTCATTAGGACAACATTTCACTACAACGACTAAGTTTTCTTTGGAACCAATTTTCATGTTATGTGATATAACAACCAAAATATATTCAAACAAACGTCATTATAGAGAGGTTTGACTTTAATAACAAAAACTTACCACACCATGCCAGCAGAGGGCAAAGCCAACTTCAAGTTTGAAAAAAGATGCAGAAGTGGCTCGGATGAGAGACCTTCGGGCCTTATATGACTAAATTTCTTAGAGAAAAGCACATATAGACTCAACGTAATGAATGTGATCCAAAACGAAATCGAAACAGCTAATGCTGCTCCTTTGTAAGCAAGATGTGTCCAATGAACCAGAGCATATGCAATGCCAATGTGGAGAACTAGAGCTGCAACCGCGATGCAAGCTAAAGGTAAGATGATCGATTGAGCTTGAAGAAACCTCACAATGTTTTGCAAGAAAGCATATGCAAACAATCCAGGTATGAGGAACTTCAAGAACACCCCTGCTTCATATGCTATGGCAGGTTCTTGATGAAGTAAAATCAGAATTCGATCCGAATACCACCAAATGACAGAAACAACAATAGAAAAGAAGAATGATATGATGCTTGATGTTTGAAGATGTATCCCTAACATCCTGAACATTTTCGCGCCATATCCTTGACCACATAATGTCTCGAGTGCACCACTTAGTCCAACCTATATATAAATGATCAATCAACGAGTTCAGAGTTCACTTCCGTTGAAAATATAATTAAGTAAATAAAAGTATAGTACTCTTTCTGACAACTTTAATGTTTAGACGAAATGATCACACAATTGAACATAATGTCTCAAGTACATGACTTATATATTATTAGTAGCTAGTATTTTATACGAGCACCCTAAACCAATGAAGGTAAATATAAACACCCAATGCATACATGTAAATATTTACCCTTTTAACATTATCAACATAATTTAATTTGTTATAATACTACAATACTAATTATTGGATCTGCCCTGATTATATATATAGAGTTTGGATCAAAGTTGTTACGTTCACGTAAATTTAAAATTGAAATTGTGGATCCACCTTGACTATCACTAACTTTTTAATGAACGTATTATTTTTGTATACTGTCAGTGCACAGAACTTATAATTGTCATATATTTTTACGTACCATGAAAGAGAAACCAGTAACCATGGCCCATGAATTAGCAAGATTCGAGGAAGCGAGCTCGAGTTTCCCGAGGTGTCCGGCGAACATGACGGAGACGAGGCTGATGAAGTAGAAACAACCGTTCACGACGATCATCGGAACGGAGAACAACACTTGATTTTTCGCTTCTTTACAATTGATTATCTTTCCACATGACTTGTTCAATGGATTGTCCTTTTGTTTAACCAATGTTGATACCGGTGCCGGAGTTTGTTCAGGTGACGGTGCCGGAGTTGGTGCCGATGCCGATGCCGATGGGACGACAATCTCCTCCGGTGAAGGGGCGTTCAAATTAGTTATTGTCATTGTGAAAATGAGATTGCTATAGTAAGAATAATAATAGTGAGATGATTGAGAGTGTTAGTGATTTCTAAAAACTCAAAATTTTGAATGATGACTTTGATATATATTTTTTTTGTATATTTATATATAAAAACAAGATTTTGGTTGAGAAAATCTTGGGATTTGTTGCTGTCAGAGACAGCTACAGCAAGCGAAAAATGCTCAGTTGAACACATTTGTATTGAAGGTGTACCAAAGAGATGAGTAAAAGTTGCTATGTAACAAATTTTCTAACAAATTTTCTCTAACTAATACTAATAAAAAGTAAAAATGCTAATAACAGTTATGACATTCAATTTCATATTGCAAGAATTTCGGTATAAGTACTAGAAATGGTTGAAAAGTCTACCATCCTTTTATTTACTTAATATTCTTGTATATATAAATCAAATATTTAAATTTCGAATATTTTTGGTGAAATTTTAGAGTTCTTATTATCTGATACGTAATGTGAATTGTAAAATCTGCACATACATATCAAAACAATTACTCAATTCTTTTCCTCCTCTTTTCTTTTTGCAAAAAATTATACTATTCATTCATAACGAAATCATTTACTAAATAATTATATTTAAATTTGCATATTGTAAAATTACACTTATAATGCAATTAAATATGTATATTATTCATGTATTTAACTTAAATTTGAATTTTATCCATTTAATATCAAGCACTTTTTTTTAAACTAAGATCACGTGGTGTGTTGTACATTATTTTCGTGAAATATGTGAAGGAGAGAAGAAAAGAAGACGAGAAAAATATTGGACATATAGAGTTAAATTTAAGATTTAAATTTTAATATATTTAATTTTTAATGTAATTAGAACAAACTTTATTATACTTTTCATATTACCGATTTGAAATATAATATTAGAGTCATTAAAATCTCTCAACTTTGTTTTATCTTACAAAAGTCATTCAACTTTTCCTAGTTAGATTTCATGGTTATCCAACTTTGCCTAGTTAGCTTTCATTGTCATTTTATCTGAAAATATTGTTTGATGCTTATTTAATGGTGTCGTAGCTTTAAATATTTAGGGGGGGGGGGGGGATATTTCAATGTATTTAAGACTGGACTCATTCTAAACACAATTCAATTTTGACCTAAACGTCTAAAAAATGTCTTTAATAACATACCATTAAAACATATAAAAATTAAATATTATTAGGGCATTTCTAATATTTTTGAAGAATCATTTTTATTATCATAATCGTTTTGAGTCGGATAATGGTTTGTTTTGCATATGGGATCTAAAGTATATTGCCATTTGCAAGTCCACTAGTAGAGAAGTAAGATTTCTTCCCGACGTTCCTCACGAAGAGTTTATATGTTCAAGAGGTTTTGAGCTCGAAGAAAATAAATATAAAGTTGTTTTGACTACTAAAATATGCAGAAGATTATCATGAGCATGAGTTTTCACTTTAGGCATAGATAAATCATGAAGGGATATGATTAAATATGACGAACGTGGATACTATATTGCATCATCCATATCTGGAATTTGCATTAGTGGGATTATCTATTGGTTTAGCCTTGCTCCAGACTATTGTATAGTTACGTTTGATGTTAATTCAGAAATTTCACAAGTATCATAATGTCGACTGAATTAATCATTAATTTAAATCACAGCGATTCTGACTATATGTTAATAGAAGTTAATGGAAAATTAGGAATCCTGAATTATTTGGTTGGTTTTAGGGGTATCAAATGGGCGGGTTGGGTTGAAATTTGAGATATTAAAATTGGGTTGAATCCTGACCCACCCAAGTTGGCTTTAGGCTCAAATGTGCTTAAAACGGGTTGAGTCTTGACCCACCCAATTTGACCTGCGTAATATCAATCATTTTAATTTATTGTTATTTAAATTTCATAACCACAATTTGAATCTCAACCCAAGAAACTTTTAAAAAAGAAGTTAGAAATTGATAGATAAATTCTAAAAGATATATAATAGATAGCAATTCATACCTTCAATATAGAAACATACATTACATCAATGCAAATACATAGTATTAAAATGAGTTAAAATTGGAGATTAAATTGGGCTCAATTGAAAATTTTCTCATAATGGGTTGAAATTGAACTCAATTCAAATTATCTTGAGTCCAACTAGGGGTGTCAAAAATGAGCACAACTATAGGTAACCCGTCCAAAATTTTAAAAGTTGGGCTCAAGATAGTTTGAATTGTCGTGAACCAATTGCCCCCATCAAATCAGCCAACACAGTCAACAGGCTGATGCAGACACCACAAAAAGCTGCAGCTGTTGGTATATAGCAGTTCAACTCCTTGTACAAATTAGACTTCCTGTGCCCAGGCATTATCATTTACGATAGTTCGGATATATTCCCCTCATTAATCATCAATGATCAATGCAAGTAAATTATATGATCAACTCTATGCTTAATTTAAGGCTGAGGTTCATTTTCATTGTTGGTATCAATTGAGACTTGTTCTTCTTTTCCCCATTTTATAAAGAATGTCAATAGCAACAAGCTAGTAGATTGGCATGCTAGACCACAAATCAACCCTACCCATAAGCCCTGCATCATTCACAAACAAAACAAAAACGATACTCTGTCAGCATATAGAAGTTAAAACTCTTATATAAAACATACTGAACGTGAATTACCTTATATCCTTTGTTGAACTTGAAAGCCAGGATCGCGCCTATTGTCATACCAAAGAAATAGAAACTTGCCAAGTTGATGCACATTGCGAAACGTTGCCATCCACATCCTCTTGCCACTCCTGATGATCAATATACATTTACAAGTTAACGTTTTAGCTTGTTTGATTCTACTGAATATGTCAAAACTAAAATGTAAATGTCGCGCACATATATATATGCAAAAAAATGTTGATTAACCTGATAGAATTCCTTGTATGAAATCGAACAAGAAAGAGATTAATAGGAGAGGTGTCATTGAGGCAAATTTGCGAATAATCTCCGGTTCATCACTGAAGAGGCCAGCCCAGGCATTATGACCAAAACCTAGGGCCAAATCAACTATGAGTGCAGCAACAATAGCTAGCTTGAGAGTAACAGCCATAGCTTGTTTAGCTTTGCGGATATTTCCTGCTCCTATCTCGTTTGACACCCTCGTGCTGCACGTTGAGAACATAATTAAGTAAATAAGAGTTATACGTCTAATCTCAGATGACATGGTCACACAAGTCAACACAGTGTTATGTGCAGACCTTTGCCTAGGAAACAGAATCAGGCCCACACATTAAGAGGCGTGTTCAAACAAATTAAGTAAATGAAGTCACTATATCTCTAATGATTTGAACGTTTAAATGATATTGTCACATAATTTAACGCTAGATATGTTTTAGCATTAGAATTTGAAGGAAATAAAGAGAGAAGAAGTTACCTTGCAGCTGCACTGAGGCCATAAGATATCATGTAGGCTATGGTTTCTGTATTTACACTGTAACACAAAAATTATATCAGCAACTGAAATTCGACTGTCAAGAAATACGAAAAATTTGCTTGTGTTTCAAAATCGAGCTGAAAACTTACCACATTGCAACGACAGAAGTAGTTGTTTCCGCGTTTGGCATCAAACCAGCTAATAACACAAGAATCTCAAATGCCCAATACTCCAAGCTGTTACACATCAATTAAAGACACAGTCAGACCTCTTTGTAACAGTCTTTCTTTATTACACAACTTTTCAGTATAATAAGTTTTCTTTAGAACCAATTTTCATGTTATGTTATATTATATGTGTTATATAACAACCAAAAGATATTCAGACAAAGGACGTCATTATAGAGAGGTTTGATTGTAATACCAAAAAATTAACAGATACGAGACTAAATATTCTTACCACACCATGCCTGCAGAGGGCAAAGCCAACTTCAAGTTTGAAAGAAGATGTTGAAGTGGCTCGGATGAGAGACCTTCGGGCCTTATATGACTAAATTTCTTAGAGAAAAGCACGTATAGACTCAACGTAATGAATGTGATCCAAAACGAAATCGAAACAGCTAATGCTGCTCCTTTGTAAGCAAGATGTGTCCAATGAACCAGAGCATATGCAATGCCAATGTGGAGAACTAGAGCTGCAACCGCGATGCAAGCTAAAGGTAAGATGATCGATTGAGCTTGAAGAAACCTCACAATGTTTTGCAAGAAAGCATATGCAAACAATCCAGGTATGAGGAACTTCAAGAACACCCCTGCTTCATATGCTATGGCAGGTTCTTGATGAAGTAAAATCAGAATTCGATCCGAATACCACCAAATGACAGAAACAACAATAGAAAAGAAGAATGATATGATGCTTGATGTTTGAAGATGTATCCCTAGCATCCTGAACATTTTCGCGCCGTATCCTTGACCACATAATGTCTCAAGTGCACCACTTAGTCCAACCTGATCAATCAACGAGTTCACACAGTTAAGATATAATTAAGTAAATAAAAGTATAGTACTTTTTCTGACAACTTTAATGTTTAGACGAAATGATCACACAATTAAACATAATATCTCAACTGCATGACTATGCATTTTTACGTACCATGAAAGAGAAACCAGTAACCATGGCCCATGAATTAGCAAGATTCGAGGAAGCGAGCTCGAGTTTCCCGAGGTGTCCGGCAAACATGACGGAGACGAGACTAATGAAGTAGAAACAACCGTTCACGACGATCATCGGAACGGAGAACAACACTTGATTTTTCGCTTCTTTACAATTGATTATCTTTCCACATGACTTGTTCAATGCATTGTCCTTTTGTTCAAGCAATGTTGGCGCCGGTGCCGGAGTTTGTTCCGGTGACGGTGCCGGAGTTGGTGCCGGTGGCGGGGCGTTCAAATTAGTTATTGTCATTGTGAGAATGAGATTGCTATAGTAGGAACAATAATAATAGTAAGTTGATTGAGAGTGTAGTGATTTTTAAAAAACTCGAAATTTTGAATGATGACTTTGATATATTTTTTTTGTATATTTATATATAAAAACAAGATTTTGGTTGAGACAATCTTGGGATGTGTTGTTGTCAGAGACAGCTGCAACAAGCGAAGAATGCTCAGTTAAATACGTTTGTATCGAAGGTATACCAAAGAGATGAGTAAAAGTTGCTATGTAACAAATTTTCTAACTAATACTAATAAAAAAGTAAAAATGCTAAAAACAGTTATAACATTCAATTTCTTATCGAGCACTTTTTTTTAAACTAAGATCACGTGGTATACTGTACATTATTTTCGTGAAATTATGTGAAGGAGAGAAGAAAAGAAGACGAGATCGAGAAAAATATTGGACAGTTTGAGTTAGATCTAATTTCTAAGATTTAAATTTAAATATATTTAATTTTTAAGGTAATTAAAACAAAATTTATTACACTTTTATATTACGAATTTGAAATATAATATTAGAGTCATTAAAATCACTCAATTTTATTTTATCTTCCAAAAGTCATTCAACTTTTCTTAATTAGATTTCATGGTCATCCAAATTTGCCTAGTTAGCTTCCATTTGACATTTTAGCTCAAAATACAATTTTCGATGCTTATTTAATGATATCGTAGCTTTAAATTTTTAGGGAAAAAATATTTCAATATATTTAAAACTAGTAAAATTAATCGCGTTTCCTACTGAAATTAATAAAATAATACTTAGAACTTATCTTCCATTAAAACTAAAACACTATATTATCTTACATACAAGATTACCTAGTAACAAACATTAATAATGTAAAGGAAAATGAAAATTATTACATTTTATCATTTATCCTTAATAACATAAGCATAAATAAAGTACTATAAAAACACATATCAGGATATGTAATATAAGCAATGGTGTTAGTGAGCTACTCAACAGGAGCAAAGTACACAAATATTTAATTGTGAAGAAGAAGAAGAAGAAGAGGAGGTTCAGAATTTTTGTTGTTTTAAAATGAGAGGAAACTCCTCTATTTATAGACAACAAAGGGTAGTATGAACAAATGTTTATTGTGCCTTATCGGAAAGGTTACAACTATTTAGAAAAGTTGCAACACTTCAAAAAGGTCACAACCTTTCATAAAGGTCACAACCTTTCATAAAAGTCACAAATTTTCATAAAAGTCGCAACTCTTCATTAAAGTCGCAACTCTTCATAAAAGTCGCAACTTTTCATAAATTTCACAATTTTTCATGAAAGAGGAAGGCTAGTTTTATAAATAAATAAATTAAAAGGAAATTCTAATTTGTGGTGATGCCACGTAGGCGGACCTAAGATTCTCTTTTATATATATATATATATATATATATATATATATATATATATATGAT
>JAJOOS010028743.1:0-15094 GCA_029582725.1 Solanum chiquidenum | reverse complement strand
TTCAATTCAATGTGTATATATATTTAATGTAGCATGAGGTAGCATAAATACACGTGAGTCAAACTTTGAACACAATGTATTTGGAATCAATTACACTTAATAATACGATTTGTGTGTATTTGAGCAACATATACATATATCTAAAACAATTAAGGAAAAATTACACGATTAAGTAAACTTATACTACTTAATTAGTTATCATAGCTATAGTTTGTTATAATTACCACTAGCGGCTAATATTAACCATTAATTACGTGGGCTGACTTTGAGTTTGTATAATTAGCCACATTGTATAATTCGTCACATTTGTATATTTTGCAACTATCAATTCTTCGTTTGATTTCTATTTGTATACGATGATTTGTATTTGTATATGATGATGATTTCCTTTGGTTTTTTAGTTTTATCACCAATACAATTCAATCTTTTTTTTGTATAACTTTTTAAAGTTTGTATAAACGTGTAGTTTTTGGATTTTGAATAATATAATTTAAGTAATGTAATTTATGTAATATAATTTGTATAACTGTTTGAAGTTCATATGTTTATGTTTGTATCAATACGTTATTTCGAGTTTTATCATATTTGTATAATCCTGACTTTGTATTACTCAATTATACAAAAACAAGCGAATTATACAAACGTACCCGTGAATTATACAAATGAGATGCGAATTATACAAATTATTGTCCTCTCTCGCTCGCCTCTCTTCACCCTCTCTCAATCTCGCTCGCTAGATATACAAATACATATGTATACCAGTTACATATATACAATTATCTAACCGATATACATATGCAATTCATCTCTCTCCACTCTCTGTCCTCTCTCGCTCGCCTCTCTCCTCCCTCCCAATCTCGCTCTCCATTCTCCTCCCTATAACATGTAGCTACGAATTGTAATTAGTAAACTATAGCTATGAAACATAATTAAGCTATTTTTGAGTGACTATATGCGAAAGTTCCTCCAACAATTAATTGGTAGAAAATGTAATTTCAGAAACTACTGTTTAAGTGAGTAATTAGTACCAATAATAATGTGCTTTTATGTTGTTTTCTTCTTGGGCTAGAATGGGCTTCTCATAGGTCCAAAATGATTCCATCATCAGCTTCGAATGGTTTGAATTTCCTTTCAAATTCAAATTAAAAAACAAGCACCAATGGGCTTGGTCCATGAGAACAAAAAGAATGAAAAATATTTTTACGAATATTTACTAATTCTCACTATAGATTGAAATAATTATATTATTATTAATTAATAATTTCATATCAAATTTCAAGTCAGATACAAACCCCTTCTCTTAGTTATCAATTGTAAAAATAGGGAGATAAGAAAAACTTATTTTTTCTATTTTCATTTTGAAAGATCATTTTCTCATATATATATATATATATTTATTTTAAAAAAAACTTATTTTCTTATAGAAAATATCTTCCAAAGAAAAATTGAATCTTTTCATATACAATAATGTTTGAGCAAACGTTATTGAATTCGGCTGAATCCATGTCAATATCCTTGCTTTTGGATCATCCACAAAGAAAATATCATCCTTTGGGGAATGGGACAATCCAATGCTTTTGAATTTGTGCTTGGCTGACACCCCAATTATTGACTTCATTGTGGACCTAATCTTTTTATATACATAGTGACAAAAGATACAATGGGGTAGGGAGTGTCTAATCATACCAAAGGAGACGCCAGAACTCTTATCTTCACTAAAGAACTTCTAATTTGGACCACATCAAATATCATGGTTAAATAAAAAATGAATTGAAAAAAATGGCTAATGTGAGTTCAATTTCAGAACAAAACAACAGAAATGGGGACCCAATGAATTATTTCAGTGAGTTTGATATATGGAGCAAATTGAAAGTGAAAGAAATGACCTTTAATTTTACGTACCTACCATTATTTTTAGGTAATCAACACGATAATGTAGTTATCTTTTAAGTGACTTAATTAATTGAAACTTAATACTTTCTCTGATCAGTTCGCTTTTACTTGTTACATTTCGCTTCTCAAGAGTTATAAACTGCATGAATTTTGATCAACATTTTAAGATGTAGAAAATTTGCAGCTTATAATGTTTTTCATATAGTTTGTAACATCTAAATTTTGAAATATTGAATTAATCTAGTTTAGTTTAGTTTCAAAGAATAATTAAATTAACTTTTGTAAAGTAAAACTTGACTAGTAAAAATGAACGAATGAAACATTTTTTGTGATGAATATAAGCCCTCCTAAACTTAATAAGTACTTTAAACTAAAAACAAGTTAGAGAGAATAGTAGATTTAATCTTGAAGTACATGCAAGCCCACCACACATGAGTAAGGGGACTTTGGAATACAAAATTGGTTGAGGCGGGAATCAGAATTGTAATCTTATGCATTCAGAATTTTATAACAAAAGTTTCAAGTATTAATAACTGGATCAAAACTTAATATTTATACCTTCTTAATACAAACTATTTGAGCAAGAGTTATTGAATTTGATCGAATCTGTACTCTCGCTTCTTGGTCCGCCCATGTTCAAGATACTCAAAAAATAAGTATTTCACGATTATCTACATAGAATTTTAGTATTTAATCATATGATAAACTCTAGAAATTTGTCATGAGTTTGAATATTTTAACTTAACCGCATTATGATTAAAATACAACAATTGATTGGAATGGGCTTCTCATAGGCCCAAATTCATTTCCCTCTTGACAGTCAAACAAACCCAGAAAGAAAATTGAGTTATAAATGGTTTGGGCTACTTTTTTCTGTTGTGGTTGGGTTTTCATTCAAATGATAAGACAAGCACCAACGGGCTGGTCCATGAGAACAAAAAGAAGAAAAACTACTTAATTACACGATTTTTTTTACAAATTCTCGGTATAGTTTGAAATAATTACATATAAATAAACTTATTAGTAATTTTGTATCAAATTCAAGTCAAATACATCTAAATACATATATTTTTTCCGACCAGATACACTATAAAGTACAAATACATAGGGAGAGATGCGAGCGAAAGAGGAGAGAGACGTGCGAGAGAGGAGGGGGCAAGCAAGAAAGTGAGTGTATCCCGGATACATGAGAATCACCCTAGATACATGTCATAGGGAGAGAGACAAGAGAGAGAGGAGAGAGGTGAACAAGATTAGAGAGAGGTGAGAGAGAGAGTCGGTCATGTATCTGATAACCAGAATCAATGATAAATTTCAAAAACTCACAAATATGGAAACCCCTTCACTTAGCAATTAATTGTAACAAAGGGAGAAAATTAGAAGAAACAAACAATTAGCGGTTAGGGCTTGCTTTTAAGCATGCGCTTCATTAATGTTTCTTATAATCATTTGATTTTAAGTCAAAATGATAAATATAAGTTAAAAGTCATAAATTAAGATTTCAAGTTTATAACTTAAAAACTAAAAGCCAATCTAAACAGACTCAAGCTAGTCTCATCTTCAAAATTTCATACTCCAGAAAAAGTATATAGTTACAAAATATCAAAATAGTTGTTTTAGTATTGTTCTCTATCCCGTTATTAATAGTTTTTGTTTCTTCTTTGGGCATATTTTCACTACAAAACGAATATATTTGCATTTCTTCCCAATTTTGTGATGGTCGTTAGTGGTTGCCTATCATAAGTCATAACAGATAATTTATTCTTGGGGTAAATATATATATATATATATTTATTATATCTATACATAATTTCAATATTTAAAGAATTTATACCTTACTAAGCATAAATTTAATTGCTAAAGAATATAAATTAAAGACTAATCATTTAAAAGAAAAAAATGTCTAATTCTTTTTTTGGTAAAGTTCCAAAATAGTTTTTATGAATATGATAGTTTTTGATTCTCGCAAGTCGAACCAATTATTTGTCCTATGCATTTTATATGTTACTCCCTCTGTCTCATTTTATATGTCACATTTTTACTTTGCACTTGCATTAAAAAATGATGTAACTTTACCCTTCTATCCTTATTTAATTATTTTGGAACTCAAGTTTTCAACCAATGAATATGAATTAATTTATTTTGATTAATTAATTTAACCAATGAACATGAATCATTACTTAATTTTTCTAAGTTGGTCAACTGTATATTTTCAAGGCTAATAACTCACAAAAGTAAAAGAGGAACAATATGATAATTTATGCATTGATTTTATGAAATGACTAATATTATGGACCAATTATTAATAAAAAGTGATAACATATAAAATGGGACGGAAAGAGTACTAATATGGCATTGACTTGTATTTAGTCCATCACGTGCGAAATGAGAGTTGTTGGATACTATTTATTATGAGCGGGATCACCTATGTGGACTAATTTGATCGAATTAGGAGAAAAAAATTATTCCTCTGTTCATTTGACTTGACATATCGATTAAGAAGATAATTAATGATATAAGTATTTAATTAAATTATCCTTCATTAAATAATGTTTTAAAAAATTATTTGAAAAATAAGTATTTAATGTTGAGGATAAATCATGAAAAAAAAATTTGTCTTTTTTTTATATGTCAAAATAATTGAAAATTTATTTTAGGAATAAGTGACAAGTAAAAGTAAACGGAGGTAGTATTACCACAGCTCTTCTGGTGACCTATGGTTATCAACGTGGAAAAATCAATTTTTTCTTGTAATTTCTATTTTCTTCTCCTCTTTTATATATGAGAGAGAAATAATAGATGCTTATAGAAAACTCTTTCTTCCTTTCTAATTCTCTAACAACACATACACAAGACATATAGTTTATGGATTCAAATCTTTGTGTTTTTAGTGATTCAAAGTTTGACTTGGTTGCTAGTAAGATCAACAAATTTTCTATTGCATTATGATACACAATCCGTTATTCTTACTTCTTGATTATTTTTACAAAAAATGAGAGATTGTTTGATTTGAAGACAAGTTACGATGAAATTAATTAAGCAAATATTATTTTTTATTGATTATTTGATTTATTATATTAAAAATAATATATATTGCATAATTTATTTGTTTATTAATAATCTATACCTTATTTGATTTTCTATATTTTTTTGTGGAGCTTTAGATATTTCATTCTTAAAATAATATCCACCTTATTTAGCTTAGATGTTTTGTGTGCATTCTCCATGATAACAGTATCTTATAAGATATTTTCCCCAAACTTGTCTGCATGCATGTTCAAGAAGGCAAGACTTGACTGAATTAAAGGCCTCATATTCCTTTCTTGCATGAAGGATATTTTTCTTATTTTAATATTGTTCTTTCATCTAGAAGTAGAAATAACTTATCACCTTTATCCTGAACTTTATAACCAAACGTATTGTCCTAGCATTATTCTTTGTGAATATGATCCTGATGACTGTCTATTCTATTGAGCCGCTCCCTGGTGTTCTTCCTTTGACACCATGCTTTGGTTCGACTTTTTAGCTAAAATAAATTAGTTCGTTATGGTTACTATGGAGAAAATGAAATTAATTAAGATAGGGATCTTTTTAGTTAAACATACACATTATGGACCCCAATATTCTATAGAAAATAACTACTACTTATTTACAAATAGATAAGAGGAAAACAAACCTCTAACCGTTAATTCCAGCTGGGGTTCCAGCTAATTGACAGATTACCTCACTTTTAAACTACTGGTTCTTAATTAACAACTTTGAATTTTACAAGTAGATATATATCGAGAGAGTTCCACTTGCGCCCGGGGCGGAGTCACTAGGGACAAGGAGTTCATCCGCAAAAAATTATACTGTTTATATATGATTGAATTTATATATATAATTTGAACCTAGTTACTTTAACTTCTTCTTCTATTTACTTTTTTATATTTTAAATTTATATAAAAGATTCTGGCTCCGCTACTAACTTGAGCACCCTAATATTGGATGAGAATTTGTCCAATGTAGGTGAGAGATATCAGGATTAAATGTGTAGGTGATTGTTGCATCACAAACTTGAAGGGGTTCCCACATTCTTTAGGCATAATCTATATATACCACATGCACAAAAAGCTAATGCTATTAATTGATTAATTATATATCTCTGTGTTTGTATTATTGGTTGCTAATAATATCTTCTTGTCCCCTTGAGCCCAGCCATGCTGCTATCTTGAGAGCACCAATCTTACCTACTCCTTCCCATCTATTTTAGTCCTAGTGACAAAAAATAATTAGTTTCGCTATTTTAAAATATATTTTTATTTTTATTTGTCAATTTTATCATATTAAGAAAATATATTTTCTTTCATGTTTTACTAGAGGTATGCTGATTTTATCCTTAACATTAATTACTTATTTTCAAATTATTTTTTAAAATTTAATGCGAGCTCACTCACCCAGAATTATTTAGATTCAATAATTTCTAAAAGTCTTTTTGTCCAAAAACTTATGTGGCAAAATTCTTAGTACTATTTGTTTTATTTTTAGAATTTAAAAATAAAAGGATTTATATAATCGATTCTAACTTTAAGAGTCAAAATTAGAGAAAAGTCTAGAAAAGTCGGCGTCATGAATTTAACTCCATTTTACTTTTTTAAATACTTTCCGTCGGTCCCATTTATTATTTCTTTGTTAACGTTTTAATTGATGTCATACGTAGTAATTAAAGCAGATGTCACTCTCCTTACCCACTTGCCGTCCATAAGTTTACGTGTTATTACAGCTTCACAACCCCCACATTACTATCATCAAGAAAGTTGTTTGTATTGGTACTAGCTCTTTTAGTCTCGAGTTATTTGATAATATTTGATTAAATATAAATTTTATATATATAATAGATTTTTAAAATTTATAATCTAAAATAAATCTTCATATTTTTATGGATAAAATAAAATAATTGAAAGTTAAATTATTAATTTAATTAAATTTAAAATGTATTGTTTTTTTTTACATTGATTAAAAAGAGAGAATTATTGAATACACTTCAAAATTTGGAGTGATCGATCAGTTTCATACCTGAATTTTTAACAATCTTAAAAACACTCTCTACTTAATTAACTTAACTTCAATATATCATTGATTTTGTCACATGAGTAAACTGCATCCTCAAAATTTTCGTCAAATTTATGGATGTTTTCAACAGTTTTCTCAGTCGATAATTCTGAGATAAAACTAACAATTTTTTTTTTGTTGATGACAAGGGAAACCCAGAGTAGAGAGGTAGTTTTAAGACTAGAGTAAAACCCCCGCTTCTATGCAATAGCTTATAAATCACACATGAAA
The DNA here is from genome assembly GCA_029582725.1 of Solanum chiquidenum. Classification (NCBI taxonomy): domain Eukaryota; kingdom Viridiplantae; phylum Streptophyta; class Magnoliopsida; order Solanales; family Solanaceae; genus Solanum; species Solanum chiquidenum. The sequence goes on along the minus strand of JAJOOS010028743.1, from coordinate 7,879 downwards.
AGTAATTCGCACTAGGCAAGCCTGGTGTGACAACCTTGCCCCAGAAGGCAAAATCCTTGCTTTTGCTTGGCAATGGGTTTCGAAGGATGATAAAATTAATAATTCATTCTAAATTCAAAGTTATCAAAACCCTTATTTAAAAAAGTTTTCATAGATTGGAATATTTTGTGCTCCAAACCTATTGGACATAATTAGGTCCTACATAATCCCCAGCTGGACCCATGAAAGGCTGAAACTTCTCTCAACCTTCAATTTTTATAATGTTTAATTTTCACAACCACTTCCACAACTTGTCTCCTCTATTTATACACAATCCCTCAAATTCAGAAAACTCACACACAAGCAAAAACAATAGTATCATCAACCAGTCCACACTCAAAACACCTGCTAAATTTTGCAAAATTTCTGTTTTCTTTTTGCACTTTCAAATAATGGATCGATTTAAATTTATGTTTTATTACTTTCTGCTACTAGTAATTTCAGCGATTCAAGCAGAGGCAGGGGAATTTACAATTACAGCTTCAGTAACATACCCAAGAAAGATGATGGTCAAAAGAGCCTTATTAATTGCAGATCCGCCAGTTGAAAATGAAATCGGAAAAGAACCGTCTTATTCCATTGTTGAAGCTCCAGAGAGTATGGAAACAGAGCATCATCATTCTGATAAATCGGTTGCTGGTGGAGGGGTTATTATTGGTGGACTTGTTACTGCTATTTTTGCTACTGTTTATTGCTACATTAGAGTTACTAGAAAGAAATCAGATGCAGATCATTAGAAGAATATGGAGTACAAATTTGTGAATAGTAAGAGTTATTTATCATATTTAGGAAATAGATACAAAAAAATTTGTGTGAGAAACTTTGGATGTTGAATATGGTAGTTAATTACATAAAATTCAGCTTTCCTCTATGAATTCTTAGAGTAGAATAGTTATTTTTTTGTGTCTAATTTGAATCGCTGACTACATATTTGTTCGGAGATAATGCAATTTTTCCAACCTCTAATTAAGAATGAAATGGTACATCATTGCATCAGAACTCATATTGGTGAAATGAATAGTTAATTACTACTTACTCCTTCTAATCCACGGTATTTTTTATTGTTTATAATATTTATTTTAAGGGTGTTCTTAACGATTTGCTTAATATGAACCGATGATTATTGTACTTCACTAAAAATAGTGTATTGCCGCGGACTGCGCCTTAATTTAAGTGAAGCTGTTAAACGACTGTCCAATGTTATTTTTTGAAGGAATATTATTCTTCTCTTCCTACTCTTTTTATTTTCTCAGGTGGTTTATATGGGAAAATTTTAATTTATATACAAGATAATAAATAGGTGAAGTTCAGGTGTTTAAATAACAGAAAAAAACAATTTAAAAAAAATATAAATCATTAAAATTTAGGTAGGCTGAGTTGTATTTAACCCAAAAGTAGGGGCCCTAGTGAAGAAAAAAAAGAGAGAGAAGGAAATGAGAAAAATGGAGCCATTTACGCGTATTGCAATATTTCTCTTAAAGGCCTTGTATTTATTTATGAAAAAATTATATAATTACACGATTTAAGATAATTTAATTTTTGAAATTTTCTATCATTTGAATTTACATTACAAAACATTCTTTTTTCCTCCTCTTTTTTAACATCTCTATCAGATGCATTATAATTTTACTTGTGTAGACTGTATTTAGTACAAATATTATTGTTGATGTATAATCCTATTATTTCAAACTAAAATGAGTATGAATCTGATTTATAACTTATGTATCGTTTATTATGTATCGAGCGAAAATAAATTCGTGAGTTTAGAAAAATTCAAGATTATTATAACTTGAAAAACTTTTGAGATAAAATTAGCGTCCAAATTGTTGGAGGTCATCTATTTTAAAAGTACTTTATTTATTGCTGCCGTTGCAGATAAAATATTTTGCAAGCCCCAATTAGATGAAGGACCGACCTTGGTCAGAAAATCTCATTAAAATATTTATTTTTTTGTAACGTTGCAACACTGATCTTCCCGTCTCTTTAAGTAAAATGAAATGTTTTGTTATGTTATTATAAGGTCATATTAATTGAAATCTAACCGGAACTCTATGTAGTAAATAATATTAATGAACGAACAATAAAGACCCTCAAAAGTTGGTATTATATTTTTTCTTTTTTAAGTCTATTAAAATATATAATCGTAAAATTATGTATGTATTCTTAAAAAAAATATAATTGGAGGTGGGTTGGTGGATGGAGGTAAAGGGAGTGGGGTTAGGGGGATGAAGAATACATGAATGACATAAAGATGAAGAGTGTTAGACGGTGAAAAAACATAATCAATATAGAATATTATTTGTCATTCGACTTAAAAAAAATAATTTATTTTTTCATATTTTAGAAAGTTAATTTTTCTAAAAATACATATTTTTTAAAATTTGACAAACCTAACATAACAAAATTGAAATTTCTCTAAACCAAACACATCCTATAGGCTATATATAAAATCTTAAGAACTCATAAAATCTTATATAAAGAAATTCTTTTATTGAATTCATACGGTATAGTTTCCTACGACTTCCTACTTCCTTGCACATGGTTCCGTCACTATGTAAATAATAAACTTTAATATTTTGAAATATTAAAAGATCAAAACGATATTTCAAGTAAAATAATACTTGAGCACATATGAAAAACTCAAAAAAATCATTTAATTCTTGTTAAATGGCTCATAAAAGTCCAAAAATATCGCGGGTCATGATGAGGCTATACATACTACCTCTAAATGTCCAAAAATTACTCTAAAAATAGTGAGACTGTACGTACGGCTCCCCCATGAATCCATATAGAGGGTTCCATAGAGGTTTCACAAAAAATTCATCGAAAACCATATCACCAAATATTCATAGTCTAGCATACAATTTTTTTTTAGAAATTCACCTAATTCCTATAAATTGACCTCTAAATGCCCAAAAATCAGTCTTATAATGGTGAGATTGTATGTAGTGTTCTCCCAACTCCCTATAGAGAGTTCCATACAAGTTTTGCAAAAAAATTGTTCGAAAATCATATCACAAAAATATTTATGGGCTAACAGACAAAAAAAACTGAGAAAATCGCTAATTCCGATAAATTGGCTTGAAAATTCCCAAAAATCACTTTAAATATGGTTAGACTGTATGTATTGCTCCCCTAACTCCCTATGGGGGTCCCATAAAGATTTTACAAAAAAGTCGTTTGAAAGCAATGTCATCAAAATATTCATAAGGCTATATTATACACGAAAAATTAAGAAAATCGTCTAATTCTTGTAAATTAACCCCTAATTTCCTAAAAATCAATCTAAAAATGGTGAGACTGTACGTACTACTCCCTCAACTCTCTATAGAGGGTTCCATAAAAGTTTTACAAAAAAATCGTCCGGAAGCCACATCAACAGAATATGAATGGGCTAAAACACACAAAAAACTAAAAAAATCACCTAATTCCAATTAATTACCCCTAAATGGGCAAAAATCACTCTAAAAATGGCGAGACTATACGTACTGCTCCCCCAACTTCCTACGAAGACTATACATATTGCTCCCCAATTCATTACGGAGGATCTTGTTAGTTTTTTTCTAAAAAAATGGCTAGTAGTTATATCACTAAAATATTCATTGTTATCACACACGAAAAACTATAAAAATCATCTAATTTCTATTAAATGACTTCTAAACGTCCATTAATATCGTAGATCATGGTAAAGTTATATATACTGGTACCTCAACTCATTACGGAGGTTCCCCCATTCTGTTACATTGCTCCAGTTATGTCATTTTCAGTCATTCTTAATGACATAAGTGAACTACACAAAGGTCTCTTCATTCGTTAGGAGGGAAAATTCCTTTCTCTGCTTTAAAGAACTTCTCTTCTTCGTCTTCACAAAACACAGATTCACAGAGCACACAGAAGAAAATCAATTGCAAGAAAGTATGGCTAGTTCTGGATGTCATGCTCTGTTTTTCGTACTCCTCTCCATAGTTCTTGCTTATACAGCAATCAAATCCACCATGCATTCTAAATCAAACAGCAATTACTCAAATTCACCTCGCCAATTCAACAAACACGCCCTCACCATGAACGCTTCTAAAGCTCTTCGAAATCAAGGATTCAACATCATAGCTACTCTACTTCAAATCTCCCCTGAAATTTTCCTATCCACTCCACAATCCACCATTTTCGCAATTCAAGATTCCGCCATTTCCAAGCTGTCTGTTCCTTCTTGGGCAATGAAGCAGCTCCTTCAGTACCATATTTCTCCTTCAAAATTCCCATTTCAAGAACTGTTGAATAAGTCCCGAGATTATTGCTTGACGACCCTTTTATCTCAGAAGAAAATTGCCATCACCAGAATTGATAAAAAACAGAGCATCATCGAGATCAACAATGTCTCTGTTTCTCATCCTGATGTGTTTCTTGAAGGAAATCTTTCCATTCATGGAGTTAGTGGGGCCTTCTCTGTGTTAGATTTTCATGGAATCGATGAACACCTCGATGCTATTCAAGCACCAATTTGTGATGAAATGCCAAACGATAGTGCTACCGGTACCAAGAACTTGATTGATTGGCCAAGAATAATCAAATTGCTCAACTCCAATGGATATGCCTCTTTTGCAATTGAATTGCATTCTGTTCTTGATGGGGTTCTTCATGATTCTGCAAATTTAAGCTTTGTAACAATCTTTGCTCCTCCACATTTGGGATTTTTATCATCTCCTTCACCGTTACTCGAAAGAATCGTAAGGCTTCATATAATACCCCAGAGGTACACTTTCATGGAATTATCTTTCTTGCCTGATATATCATCCCTCAAGACATTGGCTCCAGCCCTGAATGTCACCATTTCTAAGAGCAATTTTTCGCGCGTTTTGATCATGGATGGTGTGGAGATCATAGCACCGGATATTTTCGTGTCTAAGACGTTCGTCATCCATGGAATATCTCGCCCTTTTTACTTGGAGGAGCTATCCATTTCATTCAGATAATAAAATTTTCTTAGCATTTCTGTTACATGTATCTTAAATATGCAAGCAAGTTGATAAACACCATGTTACATATATGCTAATTTCTAGCTTGCTAGTTCTATCATACTCTATATCTATGTTGCTCGGACTCTCCAAAAACATAGGCGCACCTGTGTCAGATATTCTAGAAATACGCTACTATACTTTAGGAGGATCAGACATGCCCCCATCGACATTTATGAAAAGTCCGAGCATCACAACTTTATATCAATTTGATTTTTGCTCTTAGCGAACTTCCAATAGATATTAAGATCCATCATTCACAATCACATACAACATCATACAATACAAAGTTATTAACCTGTTCGTTACATGAAAACAGTATTCGAATAAAAACTCAACAAACATACAAAATAGCAAATAAGTCATCAGTGCAGGTCATCAAATTCTCCTTCATTACCTCCTTCGTGGCACGAAATCACGTCTTGATCTTCCTTGTTTTGCTCCTCTTCCTCTGGCTTTGTCCAATATCCTAAACCCTCAACATTACATCTGAAATTTTTCAGCGAATTGCAGTGTCCGACTTCTAAGTATTTGAGGGATGGCATTGCACTTTGGAATGTTTCCCATGTTTCCTCCAGCCTTGGCAAGAATTTCAAGCACAGTCCTTCAACATTCCAGTTATCCTCATTATCTCCCCAAAATTTTTCACTCATGTGGTTAAGCACTCTTGAATCTTCGATGCAAAGGTACTGCAGTTGGGGAAGTGAAATGGGGTTTATCCATGCTGGTGTGGTTTCTCCGAGGTAGTGCCTTAGATATAACTCTTCAACGTGCGTTGGTGGTGACAAGTTATCCAGCTTACTTATGATGTCCTTGTTTTCACAGTCCCCTGCATTGATCGATAACACCCTTAGTAGTTCAAGTTGTTTCAATGCAGCCAATTCCTTGTCATCTATCATGCTTTCCTCCGTTATGTCTAAGTGCAGTACCCGAAGTTGAGTCAGTGCCACGACTTCACTCAGGCGACAAGCTTCTATTGTTGCTGGACTCGGTATCTTGAACCCGTACAGCTCTTCAAGATTGGAAAGCCTCGAGAGACCTTGTGGTAAGCATGACAAGGATGGACAGCTTCCAACATCAAGAATTGCCAATCTTGGAAGTGTTGTGATTGATGTTGGTAGCTTTTTCAGTTCCTTGCATTCTCTAAGGACTAGTATTTGAAGACCCCATAACTTCCTTACGGAGTCTGGAATCTCGTCCAAATTTGCAACACTTCTCAGATTTAAATAAGCTAGTCGCTTTAGTGATGTGATCCATTGCCATAGATCAATCAAACAGATTTTATCTAGCTTGACACATGACAAGTCCAAGACCCTGAGAGTCTTTATTTCAGCCAGAGCGATTTTCCTGTTGAAGCCGATGTAATTTGTTGTAGTGAGAAGAAGTGCTCTTAGCTTTGAGTTCCCATATAAGGATTGAAAAGTTGTTTCCCTTGTGACCCCCAAGTGCCTAGAGTTAACTGTGGCTATGTTCCTGCCTCGATTGAAGCTGCAAAATTTCTCGTCTTCTGCAACGAGAATCGTCATGTCCCTAACCATATCATGCAACTTGCAACTATAAACTTTGCCATCAAAGCTTCTTCTTTGGACAGCTTCAACCAAGCACCGACTTACGAGTTCAGACAAATAACCAAAAGCTACATCTGTTGCAGTTTCTGTGCCATCGCCACGGACTAATCCTTCCCCTACCCACCAACGAACCAATTGTTCCGCCTCAATTTCATGGTCATCTGGATAGATTGAGAAGCATAACATACACTGTTTTAGATGAGCAGGAAGCTCATCATAGCTTAGTTGCAAAGAAGCCATTACAGAGATATTGCTTTCACTATCCGATACCAATTTCTCTCGAAAGTTTTCACATATCCTTGTCCACTCCCCGAGTGAATGTGGTTTTGATGATAACATCCCACCTGTGGTCTTGATGGCTAGAGGAAGACCATGGCATTTGCGCACGATCTCTCTTCCAACTTCCTCCAATTGAGTATTGCACTTCCCTTTAGTTGACAAAAATGCAAATTTACAGAACAATGACCAACTCTCTTCATCATCGAGCAATCTTGGTCGATGAATTCTAGATTCTGTAGCTCCCATTCTCTTAACAACATCATCATTTCTTGATGTAATTATAATACAACAATTGTGCTCTACAAACTTTGGTAATCCCCTTGATATTCTATCCCACCATCCATCATCAATGCTCCATACATCATCCAAGACAATCAAGTATGACTTATGTGAAAGTGTTTCAAGAATTCTGTTAAGCAAATCTCCTTTGTCAGTTCCACTATCATCTCCATTCAACTGTTTCAAAATACCCTTCATGATGAGAAGCTCATCATAAGTTTGAGATACAGAAACCCAAACTTTCTTTTGAAATCTCACATTCACTTGTCTGTCATGGTACACCTTTTGCGCGATTGTGGTTTTACCCAAACCGCCCATACCTACAATGCCAACGCGATGTAATGAATCGCTATGAGAAAGGATCCATTCTTTGATTTTTCTTGTGTCTTCTGATAACCCCACAATTTCAGATTGATCAAAAATGTGTGAGGTCCATCTTATCCTTCTGCTGATGTTTTCGTCACCTCGTGATTGTTCAGTTATTGGACCAACAAAGGTCCTCAGCTTCTGATGCATTTTCACTATCTCCTTGTTAAGTCCTGTCAGTTTCTTTCCAGTGATATATCTGAAAGATATCTCCCTCGGAGACGGAAGCAAGCAAGATGGATTCCCTTTCATCCTTTGATAGTCTTCGCGGATTTGGCAATCCGTGACCACATTATCTGCTTCATAAATTAGTTCTTGAAGTTCAGATAAGGTAGT
>JAJOOS010028742.1:0-14910 GCA_029582725.1 Solanum chiquidenum | reverse complement strand
TATTTAATTATTTTTTATGTAATATTTTTATAATATTAATTTTAGATATAAAATTTAGCTTTTTTATAAATTAATTTTTCTATATATGACTTTTTTTTAAAATTAAATTTATGTTAATTCTACTATAAATTATAATTGGATATAACTACAATTAACCTTCACAAAAATTAAAAATCCAAACATTGCTCATTTTGAACTACGTAATACATTAATAGAGCATTTATGGGAGCACCGTAGTGATCTTGATAGTTGAATATTTATGTAGAATTTAAAATATTTTTTTCAATTATGTAATGTTTATTTAATTGTATTTCATTAATGATTTCACTTTTATTTGTATTATCCATTATTATGTATAATGTATAATATTTGCTAGCAATTTATATTATTTAAAAAATTATGGTACAAAATAATTTTTTATTAAATGATTATAAAAGGAACTAATATGAATTATATATGGTGAATGTTTTAGAAAGAATTTGTTTTATGAAATAAGAAAATATAAATGAAATAAGAAATAATATAATAATAATGAAGAGAGAGAAAAATATTCTTTTTTGCTGTAAAATTTGGTGCAATGGGTTGGAGTTGATTACACAAAAATAACGTTGACACCAAATTTGATGTAAAATTTGATATTTGGGTTGGAGATGCCCTTGGGGCCACAATTTAACTGTCTAAAGGAAAAAGAGCTTGATATACCTCTTTATTTTGTGATTTACAGTTAATATAATTTTTGTCATAAATGATTCACATATACATTACACTAATGGCCTAGTCCGTATATTAGGGCCTTTTCCCTAGTCCATATAAACTACAACTAGTTCTACTATTCACGTCTAAGTCCGGGTTAATAGGGTAAACAACACAAATTTCACTATTTTAGAAGCTAATTACTTAGATTCATGCTAATTTTCAATATTATAAATCTTACTAGAATTTAGAATTTTGATATATATATATGTATCTGGCGCATCTAGATATATGTATCTTGGATATATGAAGTCAAAATTAGGCGTAATTTATTCTAGATACATTGTATCCAAGTGGATTCACATGTATTTGACTATCTCGTTCCCCTCTCTATATGTATCAATATTTCAGAATGTATCTAGTATCCAGATACATGTATCTGGTGTAATTCGCATGTATCTCATATACATATACTACCTCACTCGCCTCTTTCCTTCTTTGCTTGCCTCTCTCCCTATTTTAGTGAATCTGGTAGAAAAAATACACACATCTAAGTGTATCTGACTTGAATCTGTATTAATTTATTAATTAGTGAGACAATATATTATTATTTCAAACTATGAAGAGAATTAGCTACTGGTAGTCATGTGATGGTTTGGTGGTGGTGATTCAGCGAAGAAGAAGAGGTGAAACTTTTAAAAACTATATTAAATATAAACAATAGTTGTAATACAATTCGAATTGAATATTATACATTATTATGAATTTGATAGTTATTATTCTAAAACAAATATAATACATTTCTACAACGTAAACTTATTTAAATAGTACTAAAATATTTGAAATTTACCTATAATATATACTTATAATACATTATCCATGTAAATTGACGATTCCTAATTCACTCACTTTATAGGGTTGGATCCTTCCTTCTAATGACCAACATATCTATAATTCTTTTCTTCGGTTTGTAGAGTTTTTTCTATTCTTATAGTCAGGTGTCTTTCACTCTTGCTCTAAATTACTATGTGCTTATTTAAAGCTTTTCATCGTTATGAAAAGTTTGTTGGAGGCCGGCATAATCAACATTATCTTCAAATTGTAGTTGATGACTTTTAAGCACATCTAAACTATTTATAATCGCTAGTTACAACATTAAACTAGGATTAGAGTCACCTTCTTATAAGCTAAGAAGAGCTAATATATGCATTTGATTTTTCTCTACATTGGTATTTGAGGGGATAATTAGAGAGAGATGTGAAAGTACCTTTCATATAAATTATATTATGTATATAAGAATAAATATGTATTTCATGTGTATATATTTTATATTGAACCCCTTCAACACAAGTAAGGTGCTTAGTTCAGCGGCTATGGGAGTTCAGAGCTTAGTAAAGCAAGTGTCACCTCTCTTCTTTTTTTCTTTTTTTTTTGTCGCCTCTCACATTTGATTCGTATGGGAGTTCATATGTGATTCATACCGAAGAGCTAGCATGCCTTTCTTGAACCCCCTCAACTATTATTGAGTACTTGCTATTATTGCAAGTTGATTGACAATGTACATTTTTTTAGAGTAATTAACTAAATCTATTCTATATATTTCTATTTGGCAAGTTGTGCATATTCAAATGTCAAGTTGGAGATGGTCACTTGCATTGATATCAATTGATTTTAAAATTCAAAACACTCACATATTAAGCAGAAGGATAATCTCTGTGAGAAAATTCTTATTGATGGGACAACAAAAAGGAATAAAGAACAATGGGAGGTGTTGCAAGTATGATCTCGAGATAATTTACACGCACCTCAATTAATTTCATACTAACATCATATATATATATATATATATCACTTAAAAGGTAACTATAAATTTAACTACAATTCAAAAAGTTGGATTAATAACCTAGAAAACAAGAGCACAAGCATTCTTCTATAAAAAGTGGATTAATATTTCACATTATTACATCACAATAAGGTGATTCATACTGATGGAATAATTGTAATGTCACTATTAAAAAAAACAGCATACCAAATTTGTCCTAATAGTCAAGTTTGTCATAGTAAATTAAACCTTCAAATCATATAAACAACCAAAAGTCGAGGAGAAGAACAAACATAACCCTACACACCTAATTATCTAGACTAATCAATATTTCAAACAAGTTTATATTTAACTAATATAAACTAATTAATGTTGGTAAATGGATTTAATACGCACTCAGACCACTTAAAAGATAAGTAGACGTAATCAATTGTCTATTGATATGTGGACTACAAAAACATGGAAAATATATAGAAAGTAACCTACTATATGTGATGCATGACCTAAACAATGAACATTTTATAGCAAGAAATTTCTAGCTATAGTTGAATAATTCTTTATTGACGATCGAAATCATTACTCATACTGAAACTATATATTAATTATTAAATATCATGTTAAACCCTCTTGCAAATTAAATATGTAAATTACAAAAGGCAGAAAAAACATTACCTTAAGACCACCACCATGACTTTTTGCTTTGAAGGACAGAGTCATATGTTAGATGATGCAGCATCATCAAGATTCCCAAAGAAAGAAGATAAGATATTTTGAACTATATTATATTTCCAATATTCACCCTAAATATATAATTAAATAATTCTCCCTTCAAGTTTTGTGAATCTTGATGATGTTGCATCCTCAAACACTGACTGATGAAGAAAACCCTATTCTTGAGAGTGTCCAAATGACATAAAAAAAAGTGTTAAAAAATGAAGAGGAGGAGTAGCTCGATCGATTGGCTAATAATCAAAGTTAAAGGAGTTCAACTGAATCCCCTTCGTATGGAAATTATAATGTACAAACCTAATATGAGAGACTTTTTTGTGTTTTAATTTTTTGAATTATCTTGTTAGAATTTCTGACTCGGTCACCAATTTTTTGTGTATATATTGAGGAATTGGGCATGGGAAAGGATCATAGTAAAGGGTAGAAGAGAAGTTTAAGAGATTGATGAGATATTTGAATTTTATTGGAGATTGGGATAATGACACTAAACTATATATATAATTGAATGATCCTATTTAGTGAAGTGATTATATAGGGAAGGCCAGGTTAGGGGTAGGGATTTTTGTACAATTCTTTTTTGTAAGAAAAAAAAATAATACTCAACGTAGTTTAAGTATTAATAAAAAAGGGGTTGGGTTTTGTCTAAGTATCACATAAATCACTAAACATATTTTGTTACCCCATTCAGTTTAGCTCGAGTATTATATGAAATGGATTTTTTGTTTTAGTTTAATGTTTTTTACGAGATATTTTTATTTTTATCCATAACATATGATCTGGAAAAAAATATTATTTCTTTTATTCAAATTGTAAGAGGATAAGAGATCTCATTTTCTCAAATTAAATATTTTTTCCATACAAATTACAAAGGGTGGAGAATTAATTTTGTAGGTCACTTACAAACTTTTTTTTTTTTTAGCTTTATGTCCGTTTTTATAAGAAATCTTTATTTTTGTGTAAAAATTTGAATCTATTTATTTATTTTACAAGTGATCAAGAGATCTTAGCTCCTTGTTAATTAAAAAAATGTTTATCTATTAGTCTATCTAATAATACGTGTATTATCACAGTAGAAATGTTTAACACATTGTGAAATCGAAGGGGGGCGGGAAAAGCTAGGCTCAAAACCTTTGATCCTTCTTTCTAAATGGTGGTGCCCGAGGCACCTAATCTTCTGATTTTGTCGTCGCTCATTCCCGTTATGTCGAAGTGTTTGTCCTTTTATATATACCAATAATTAAGTATATATATATCTATGTGTTAAACATTAATAAAATAAAATCTGATGTAGGCAAAAAAGTGATTGAGGTGGACCAAGCCCATATGGCTTCACGTGGGCAGCAATTAAACAAGTGTTTTAAAACTAAGGACAAACTTTTTGAAAAATTTAGCTAAATGTACCGTTCAATCATCTAATTTATTAATATAGTCCAAGTATATATATATAGAAAACTATGCAGAATAACGAACATTTAACTTATATTGGTACTATAGATACAGTTTAAAAAAATTATAATTCGCGGTTATAATTTTTCTAATTCTTGATATTCGCCTAATTTGTATAAATTTAAAATTTGCATAATTCGATTTCTGATTGTATAAATTCAGAAATTTGTATATGCTTACTCTAGCTATTTGTATACGATTTATGAAAATATCATAATAAATTATCATGTTTATATATTGACAAGAGAAATATACAAACGAAATTAGATGATTGAAGGTGCAATTATTCCTTTGTTGGCACCAATAGTAATGAAGGCTTTATTTTAAAGAAAGAAAAAAAATGATGTTATTATTGACATGAGATTCTGCATTTTTGCTTTGGCCTACTAATAACAATATCTCTTAGGCGCTAGTAGTTGGTAACACTCTTTCTGTAAATTAGTTTCTAATAGGAAGAAAAATAAACTTAACTGGAATTCTCCTATCCCCTTGAGCACCCAAACATACCTCACCAAATTCAAATATTTTACTTTCCTTTTCATGCTGCTTTTGATATGTTAACCTAAGGTCTAATTAAAAATAATTTTTTTTAATAAAGTAAGACCGCATATACACCACAAAAACATCTGAAGGAATTACAAAAAGGGTAATTAGTTCTGAAATTTTAACACAATATAAATAACTTCATGTGATTAAAAACAATGATAAAAGATTGTATAAAAGCACGTCCATGTAAACTTATAATATGATAGTAAAATAATAATTTCAGCTATATCAATTATAAGGAGTAATTTCACTCACTTTTTACCTTATCACTACGATCATTAAATTTTTCTGTGTAAAGAAAAATTTGTCCAACTTAGTGCAAGTATGACGAAATTACTAAACTACTTTATGTGACAAATGAATCACTCAATTTTGCCTATGTATCATTGAAAACAACTCGTTTGTTCTATAATATTCAGTCAAAGTTGAGGTGGACCAAGCCCATATGGCTTCACGTGGGCAGCAATTAAACAAGTGTTTTAAAACTTTTTGGAAAATTTAGCTAAATGTACCGTTCAATCATCTAATTTATTAATATAGTCCAAGTATGTATGGAAAATTATGTTGAATAGCAATCATTTAATTTATATTGGTACTATAGATATTGTTGAAGAAAATTGTAACTCGCAGTCCTAATTCTTGATATTTGCCTAATTTATATAAATTCAAAATTTGCATAATTCGGTTTCTAATTGTATAAATTCAGAATTTTGTATATGCTTACCCTAGCTATTTGTATACGATTTATGAAAAAATCATAATAAATTACCATGTTTGTATATCGACAAGTGAAATATACAAACGAAATTCTGAAAAATTCCTAAATTTATAAATACAGAATTCATATATACTTACCCTATTTGTATATTCGCAAGCGAAATATACAAACGGGCAGAAATATACAAATCGCAGTCTCCTTAGCAAATGTAACTAAAGCTATGGAGTGCAATTATTGAAACTATAGTTATAGAGTCTTATTATGTTTGTTATTTGTGAAATTTTCTCATATATATATTACCTATATTTTAGTTTTATATGTTATGCATATATTATGTATATTATATTAATAATTTGTAAATTCATTGGTTAAAGATATTAGACTATAGTCTTTCTAAATTTATATTTATATTTTTCTTTAGTTTATCTTCTATTCTTCTTTTAGATTGTCTATTGTAAAATTGAGATGATTATTCCTTGTTTCATATGAAAATTAGAGTTTGAATTGTAAATTGGGAAACTAATGGAATTTTGAATTGACGAAAAATGTAGAATCTTTATTTGCTTATTAAATTTTACACGAAAAAACATTATTTAATCATGAAGGTATTGAAATTTAAAAAATGAGAAAAACTCAAGTTGGAAGATTTGAATCAATATCCCCGAGTTAAAGCGAGTAAAAATATGGTATTTGGATTGTATTTATTAATATAAATTAAACTCGAATTATTACGATAGATTAATAAATTGTGATTCGAGATTATTTCGAAGATACATAAAGTTGAAGTTGAGCTTGTAGTCAGTGGCGGAGCTAGAATTTTTAATAAAGGGGTTTAATATCTGAAGAAATAAACACACGAACTAATTGAAGGGAGTTCGACATTTATTATATATATATATATAATTTTAACTATATATAAAAAATAAATTTTTCCACTGAAAAAGATTCGAATGAACCCTAACAGAAGGCTGGCTCCGCCCTGCTCGTAGCTTGAGATAAGTTAAGGTTTACCCCCTTCTTTTTAGTTAAACTTTATGTTCGAACCATGCCAAATTAATTTAATACTCAACCTCTCCTAATATTTATTTGGGAGATAAGTCGACACTCCCCCATGTGTGTTAAAAAAAGGGAAACTTACATAAATATACTATATATAAAAAATATTTACCATTTTTAGCAATAATATTTTTTTTTCACTTGATTACTTTTAATACATGTATAATACACTTTTAATTCATATTACAAAAAACAATTTATTATTCACATATAATACAAGTTTTATTGATGGATAATACATTTATCACACATTTTAATACAGTGTCAACTTCTTACCAAATAAGCATAATATATTTTTAAAAATAATTATAATACATATATATTGCATACTTAATTCACTTTTAATACATATTGCAGATTTAACATAGTATTGCTATAAATGGTAATAAATAAAAAGTATCGCTAAAATAAGTAATTATTTATTAAAAGGCACTCATCCAAGTAATTTTTCCTTAAAAAAATTGCATTGCAAATACACAAAGACATAATACGAAAACTTTTTTATTCGAAAACATATTTTTTTAAAATAACTCAATTCTCAACTTTAGTTATTTGGTTACAATCTCAATTATCAGCAACGTTTTCAACTTGTATTTTTTTTTACTTTATTTGTTTCACACATTTTACATCAGAAAATGTGTTCCTTTTCTTATTATGCTTTACTTGGAAAAAAATCTATATTTATTTAATATAATTTATTGTGTTTGATGAATTTATATGAATTATATAAACACTTTCTCTTTTTTATTCATTACTTTTATTTGGAAAAAGAAGATAGATGAGATGAGACTCACTATCTTATGTGTCAAAAATGTAATAAAGCCTTACACACCTTTTATTGAGTGAGGCTCTGCTGCATTCTCAGTTTGGCAAGGTTAGAGTAGGTGAGAGCTGGAAGAGTATCTGTCATCTGTGTGATGCTTCAATGACTTCCAAATTTGTGGCTTTGGTTAGGTGGATCAAGCCACCGAAAAGGGACTACGAGTCACCTTCTTTGAGCAATATTCTATTTTTCAGAGAGAAGAATGACCAAAAGTAGACCTTTTACTAGTAGTTGAGTGCTCATTGTTGTTCGATTGTAAAAAGATTTCTTTACCAAATAAAGTGGGTGTTTGGATTAACTTAAAAGTTTGTCAAATTTATTTTTAAGTTAGTTTTTTATTTTTGGAAGTGTTTGACAAATATAAAAAATCACTTAAAATAAGTCAAAAAAGGCTTAAAATAAATTAGGAAGTATTTGATAAGATAAAAAATGACTTAAAATAAGTTAAAAATAAGTTAAAAATAAAAAATAAGTATTCCCCTACTTTTTATTTTTTAAGCCAATGATACCTTTTTTGATTTCAAGCTTTTAGACCCTAGTTAGGATCAGCTTAAAATCAACCTTTTTCTCTCGAAATTCGAATCTTGTCATATAACTTTAGACAAAAAGTTATTTATATTATTTTAATGTTCGTGGTATGTCTCAAGTAGGATGGAATTAGGTAGAGCCTAAATATATATATATATATATATATATATGAACTTTCTTTGACTTTTTTATATGTTTACTTTTTCATATTTTTTTTTGACTTTTTTATATGTTTACTTTTTTATTTTATTTTTTGATTTTTTTATATGTTTACTTTTTCATATTTTAGACTACCGAAGTAAAAAATCTCGACTCAACTTAGAATCCGTTTTTCATACTTTTTTTTAAAAGTTTTTGTTTTTGTTTTTACCTTCTCCTTAAGAGCTTCCACAAAGAAGACAATATAGTGAGTCACAAGGAAATAATGCGAAGTCTACTAAAAGGAACCAACACTATAGTAAAATAGTGTGATAATTGAAACACAATACACTACATACTAGGATAGAATATTGAAAACAATAATGATGGATAGTAAAAACAAAAACTACAGTAATACAATTAGTACAATAGCAAACACCAACCGCCCTAATTGTCCTCGATAATCTAAAGCAGAGTCATATCTATCTTATCACCTCTCTCCAATACTTTTTCTACTTCCGCCTCTCTTTGTGCCCTTAATAACCAACCACTCTCCAATACATCATTAGCATACACCATCAAATTTCTTTTATCTGTTATGATAAGTATAATATTTTATTTACAAAATTTCAAATTTCACATTTTAAAAAAAGAAGAAGATCTAAGCGGATACAGAGGTGAGCTAGTTTGAATTTTTGTTTATGAGTTTTAAATTATAGTTATTTATTTTATTTATTAGATTTAAAATAATTATTTATACATATTACATAAAGTTTTTATTATAATCAGAAGTCTTAAGTTTAAGCCTTATTAAGTATACACTTAATTTTTTAAAAACATTTATCTTTAATGTAAAATATCTTAATGCCAACTCAAATTTAGATAAATTTTAGTACATAATCGGATATCGAGTGATTTTTTTTTCTTTTTATTTAATCATAAATATAAATTTCGCGTGATTTTTTCTTCTTTTTATTTAATCATAAATATAAACTTTAGACCAATCTTATTGAATCTCTTACACTAAAAGGTGACTCCCCCCTGAACGAATATAAAGCAAATTCGACACATTCGACTTGATTCACTTTTTTGTATACATATAATAAAAATGCAAATGTAATCATTGTAAATCTAATAATTATAATTCGTCTATATATGATATTAATCATTTCGTGTGGATCCTAAATCACAATATCAATGGCCACAATCACGTGTGATTGTTTCATTTAAAGAAATTATGAAAAATAAAATATGTTTGGCATATAGGTTCGTGTGGTATTCTAAAACAACAAGTGATTGATGTTCTCTACTCAAGGGTCTATCAAAATAAAAGTCTTTAAAAGTCTCACTTTTCTGCATTCCATTCTTAAATTTATCTAATAACAAAAATTGTTATTACCTTAATTATAATTTTATAGTTAACAATTTTTCGACGAAAGTAATATAATACACGGAGACGGAGGGGTGAGATATAATATATAAGTATGCCTTTTAATTTAGCTTCGGCTACTACTTATGTCTTTCAGTTTTGGGGGTGCATAAATACACACTAAGTTTGTATAAAATTGAATAAGTAGACACATGCATTCTACGTGGCATAATACACGTAGGACACAAATTGTCATGTAGGACACATGCGTCTATTTGTTTAATTTTATGCAAATTAAAGTGTCTATTTTTGCACACCCAAAATTGAAAGACACATATGTCAGCTGAAACCAAGTTAAATAACACGTTTATGTATTATGCAATAAGACATTATTGTGCTAAAATGAAGTTGTTTTTTGCCAATAAATAGTTATGTGATGTTTCAAGTCGAGGGCCTATTATAAATAACTTTTCTATCCCACAAATATATGTATAGGAATAAAATCTGCATATATCTTACCCTCTCTAGTCTTTCAGTCACGGTGGTTTATTGTTGTTAATAATATACCAAAGGCAAATCTAATACCCTTCCAATTGGAATAACTTATGATATTATCATGAAGAAAAATTCCATAGCCACGTATAAGCTACTATGGTCAAAGAGGCATCAAACTCAAAGAGCAAGTGGCACTAATATAAGCTTAATTGATGCTATTTTTTCCTAATTATGATCATGATTTAGAGTTAAGCCAGTAATGGTCGAAAACGTATACTTTTTACGTGTAAAGTTAGTTGTGAGTCAGAAAGTGACCATTTTCATGGATTATTAATTCTTGATTTGAAGAGAATTATCTTTTCTACCTAATGTCTAATTGGAATCATTTTATGAAAGCTAAAGCAGCATATCTATCCCTATGATATAGACTCATTAAAGGATTGGAGAACATATTTAGTGGAAATCCAAATATAGATCTTTAATTTGTTGACCTAGTAAAATACTATTTCTTTCCTCAATTGTGCATAAATTTCAAGAAAGAAAGATTTTTTTTTATTCAGGTTGACGATTTATCCCCCATCCCTAATATGGGGTCTGCTTTAACTCCAGTCGTTATCAGAATACTAACACCAATATTTGTTTTCTACGAACATAATTTGGGGGTGCATGTTGTTTCCTCACCTTCAGGGGAGAAATTTACCTTATGTGGAAGGATATCACGTGACACTATTGTTGCCAATCTGTGTTTAAAACAGAATTACTGATTCTAATAAACTTTGCAGAAACATGAAGTAACCAAAGTTTTAATGAACCAGTAAGAACAGAAGAATAGAAATTAATTCAGAACAACTAAAATCTGTAAAACATACCAGTATCTGGAAATAGACAGAACGGAAAAAGATCAAGCCCACTGAATGCACAGTGTCCCCTTAAGGAAATTATTCCCCTCTAGTATCCGAGTTTTGATTTGAAATATGTAATCCCAGGATAGAATGATCTCAATCACCAGTGTATTGATACCCAAAACTCTGGTGTCAGCGAACCACTCAACAGCAGTAAAGTACACGAAGAAACTTTGTGTAGAAGAAGAAGAAGAAGAAATCAGAAAAATTCGCAAGGAAAAAATCTGAAGAATCAATGTATTTATAGGCAAGAGGAACTGGTTCCGAAAGGTTGCAACCCTTTTAGAATCCACACGACCATTCATGAAAGTTTGCAACCTTTCAAATGGTCATGGATGTTCCTGAAAGTTGCAACCTTTCAGAACAGTCACTTCCAACGGCGGGAAATTCAAATAAAATGGGAAAGAATTAAATAAAACGGGTCACGCATGGATCCGAGTCGGGTCGATCAATTAACCGAATAATAAAAAAAAAATCGGTGAATTAACTAATTAATTGAAACGTTTTAGCCATTTAATTTAATTTAATTAATTAAATAAATAATTAAAACAAACTTTGTCCAAAAATAATCTCTCGATCGATCATTTTCCAAAGCCAAAGCCAAAGCCGAGTGACGACGACGACGCGAGGGGTCCCTCTTTTCAACCCTTTTAACAATTAATAGGAGTGTTTCTATATTTAAACGCTTCTATTTTTCTTTCCACTACCGATGAGGGAGAAATGCCTTTTCACTAAAGCATAAGAGGACTTTTCAAGTTCCAACTTTCCAAGTTCCTCTCTTTTCATCTTCCCTCCATTTCCCATTAACTCTTGCTACATACCCAACAACTACTTCATCGATTTTTTTTTATTAAATACATGTGCATAAATACAACACCTTTACTTGAGAAAATGGTCAAATGCCCCCCTAACCTACATTTGAATTTTCAACTACACACTTCAATTTTACGGGAGTTCTATCACCCCCTTGAACTTTTTAAAATTGAAATTACTATCTCCCTAAACGCTTACTTGGCAAAGTGAGTGTATTTCACTCTCTTTGAGAGAGTGAAGACCAAAAACAAATATTAAAATATTGTTTATAATATTTTTTTCATAAATATATGTATTTTTATTTATTAATCCTTTTCTTCCTAATTGTTTTTTATCTCTTTTAATTTGTTTTCTTCTTCATAGCAACCTGATACAACATATATGGCAAGCATCAAATTTCATCACCATTTTGAAATCATCGCCAATACTACGTCAATGATACACCACAAATCGTATTAGTAATTTCACCCACCAGTTTTCGCAATCAAGAATTATGTACCAAAAATATTTCAAATCAAAAAAAAATTAAGCTTGAATAAGGACACCCAATTGTTTTTCTTCAATAAACTTTGAATACTAAGAAATTTTTTCATCCTATATTCAATACTCAACAGACCCATAGAAATTTTCCTCAAGTGATTTTAATAACTGGTCATTTTCTACAAATCTAAGAAAATGTAACACCTGTTCTTCATCTTCTTCGGTCCGTTGCTCTAAAAATTTGATGTAAAATCACCTAAATTCTTCTCAAAATCACCCATAAATTTTGAATATAAGCTTTTCTTGACATTTCGATTCCTTTGATATATTACCCACTCAAAATGGAGCTCGTTTGTGGCAAATTAAATTTCGAACTCAAATTTTTGAACTATCTTTAATGGAGGTTTCAAGTTGGTGCTTCACGTGGTGCTTCACATGCATTTTAAACTATGAGCTTCAGTTTTCTGTCATACAGAACTCTTCCAACCATCAACGAAAGCTGCTCCCAAATCACGAATATAGATCCAATAATTTCATATGAAAGCTCATCGATTTCTATGGAGTTTCGGCTATTCTTCAAATCTAAAAATCTTAGCTATGAACTCAGTCAAACTCAACATGTTTAGCTTCAAATAATTACCAACTTCTATGTTATCAACAAGTTCCAAATTTGAAGATCCAAGATACATCCATAAATTTTGGCATTGTGACCTTTAACTAGACAATAAATCAAAAAGGAAAAAGAAAAAAAAAAGATTTTAATAGATTTTCACATGTCAGGCGCATGAGTTTCACCGGCAAGCATAAATGTGGTTGTGACGTTTTAAGGGTGTAATAATATCAAACTTACAAAATTCAAGGGGGTGATAGGACCCCCGTAAAATTGAAGTGTGTAGTTGGAAATCCGAATATAGATTAGATGGGCATTTGACTATTTTCTCCCTTTACTTTGATTTTTAAGTAAAAAAATTTCTCAGAGGCAAAATATCTGAAGTACCATACAATAAATATTGCGATAAGATGATATGAGACTGCTTAAAGAAGGAAATTGTTGCTTTTTTAGTGTTTTTTTTTATAAAAAAATTGTACCGTTATGCACTAGATAGACATGTCTAGTGGCTTTATATTAATAATAAATTAAACATTTGTCATCAAGAATAATAACAATCAAAGGGGGCTAAGTATGATTATCAATCTTAATGAAGTAACAAATATCTATTGATTAACATTATTGCTGTTTTAGTTATGTAGTTGAATGCTATGTTTTTTTCTCTTTTGACAAAAAATATATTCATTGATTTGCGAAATTAAATGAATGACCATTTTTTTATTGATCAGTTGGTGCCTTCTATAGAAAAAGTGTTTACTGTAATTTTTAATGAGGTTATTTTGAATATATTTCAAATAAATGAAATTTCATCGAGGAGAATTATAGTAATATACACAAGTTGCTTTATTTATATTATGTTCTCGTTTTATGTTTTATTAGTTTATTTTTATTTTAAATCATAACACCCCTTACAATATTTTTTTTGGCATACGTCACTGCTTATCATGGACTCAAATCGTTCCTGGCAGTGAATTAGAATCACTGATTGCGACAACGACTGTAGTAAAAAATAGCAGAAGAAAAGTATAATTGGAGAAACCTTTTACTAGTTCAATATCGTTAACTAGGATTAGGAGATTCAACTAAAGAAGAAGGAAGATGTTGGATTGGATAACTTGGTTATAGAAGAAGACTTGGGGGTCGTGTGGTTTGAATACAAGTTATGCTGAGATTAGTTATGTTGGAATAAATTATACTGGGATAAGTTATACTGAGATTAGTTATGCTGAGATTAATTTTTGTTGCTTTTTTGGTTTGTCATATTCAAACTTATATTCATGGCATAATTTCTAAGAATAAGTTGTTTGTTTACAAAAATACCCTTCATCTTATTTCGATTTTTTGTTTTTTACATTTTCTTTGTAAATTTTAGTTATTCATTTTTAAAAATAAAATTTTCCATCTTATCTAGCTTAAATATTTTTGGGTGTGCATTTACATGATTGTGCCGTGTGTTTTTAAAATTAAACTTTCATCTTATTTAACTTTAAAATAAAACTTCCATCTTGTTTAGCTTAAAAATAAAATTTCAATCTTATTTAGCTTAAAAATAAAATTTTCATCTTATTTAATTTAAAAATAAAACATTCATCTTATTTAGCTTAAAAATAAACTTTCATTTTAAGTTTATTAAAAGTAAAAGAAATTTTATTATTAAAGTTATCTACATTTTAATTGATATATAAAATATAATTTTTAAGTGAGTAATAAACTATTTAATTAAAAATATGCAATTTAGTAGT
>JAJOOS010028741.1:0-12884 GCA_029582725.1 Solanum chiquidenum | reverse complement strand
TGAAGAAAACTTGTTGCGTTCTTGAACTAGGGTTCTTGACCTCTTTTCTCCTCTTAGCGTTCTAATTCTTCTAAGTTTGATTAATGATTTGACTTAGGTAAGTTCTAGTTATGTTTCTAGGCTTAAACTGACTAAAATGTCATGATTTAGAGTCTAAACGACGCATCTTAGGGGTTAAACGAAATAGGAAAAGACCAAAAGACCCCTGACTTAATAGTTGTCGGAGTTACTGACGGACAGGACTGACGGGCCGTCATTCGATCGACGGTCCGTCGATTGGAGTCGTCGATCGAGTCTGCCCGACAAGGCTTCACTAAAACGAGCATAACCTTTTACTCGGAGGTCGGATTTTAGCAAACTCGGTGGCATTGGAAAGAGGATTAAATTATCTATCATATCATAGGTCATGCAACACATAATTCCTCTTGTGCTAAAAGTTATGACCATCTGAAGTTGACCTATCAACAATTTTCAGCTAACTGGCTGTTACCCTCACCTACGGTCAGACCTACGGACCGTCGATCGAATGACGGTCTGTGCTGGTTAACCGTCAATCAAGACTGAAGCTGGGTTTTTGGGCCATCGATCCACGGACACGAACCACGGTCCGTGACCTGACCTACAGATTGTAGGTCCGGCCGTGGGTCAACACTTGGCTGAATTTTTGGGCTGAGTTCTGGGGGAGGTTGCTGACACGAACCACGGACCTGCAGGACGGACCGTGGGTCCTTCTACAGTCCATGGATGGTGCCCGTGGGTGCCACCTGCAACACCAAAAATCTGCAATATGGTCTATTTCAGATGCGGGGTGTTACAAAAAGAATGAATATTCATACCAAAATCTATACCATTTTCAAACAAATTTTATGTAATTTAAAAAAAAAAATGTTCATTCCAAAAACGCCACAATTAAATATTATACACAAACAAATTATGAATATATTTTTTCCAGTATCACTGTTCTTAATTATTTTTTTTATGTTTGGTTAGTATACAAATACAAATAAAAAATCGCAAAGAACACTAACCTGAAGGATCTCATCTACCGTCATGCTTTATTAATACTGATAATAAGCTGTCCATTACAAGAAAATGAAGATTGTTTAATAAAAACAAATAGGAATTAGATGAGAGTGACGACTAAAGAGAGAAAATTGAGAAGAGAGAGAAACGTTCCTAAAACAAAAGAAATTTGTTTTGAACAAATTTTAACTGCTTTGAGTTAAACAAGGAAAATAAATATTCCTTCTTTTTTATGAATCTCCTATTTTTATGCCACATATTAATTGTGATTAATGAATTCAAATTATTTACTACTAATATATCCGTTTTTACCTTATTTATTTTTCACACTAATTAATTTTTACTGTTATTTTAAATCATTTTTTATTTTACTAAAATATTATAACCTGCAAATTTTTATTGTTATAACTTGAAAGATAAAGAATAATGTCATAATTTATAATTATTAGTCATATATATGTTAATTATAAAATTTTCACAATTAATATACACATATATTTAATTAATTTTCTAGTACAAATATAGAATCTACGAAAAAACTTTTGAATTCATCAACCCCGTCTAGCTCCGCTTTGATACTATGCTACTAATTAGTGTACAACTTTTACTAATTGGACCATCACTTGACCATAATGAATAAATCCAATCTTTCTGGTACCAAAGTCTGAAAAAAAGGTATAAACAAATGAAAATAGTTAGATGGTAGTGTGGAGTTTCTTTCTTTCTGGGTTTCTTTCTTTCTGGGTTTCTTACACAGAGAGGTAAAGTGAAAGATAAAAGAAAATAATATTCCCTCTGTTCTATTTTTGTTCTATTTTATGCGAGGTAGTTTGACTCGGCACGAAGTTTAAGAAAGAAAGGAAGACTTTTAAAATTTGTGGTTCAAAATAAATGATAGAAATTTGTGTGGCTGTAAATCATTTCATTAAGGGTAAAATAGACATTTTATAGTTAAATTATTACTTAATATTGAAATGTGTCATTCTTTTTTTAGACTGACTAAAAAGGAAAGTAAATCATATAAATTGAGAAATAGGACTAATAAAAAGCAATTTGCATTACCAAGTGACTGACTTAGTATGTCCCTTGTATTGTCTTATCTATTCATTGTGTTAAAGAAAATACATATCCGTGTGAGTGTAAAATTTTAATTTCTTGTTTCTTTCTTTTTGGCACAATATTTGGAGGGTATTCTCTAACATGACTATGTAAATAAATTAATCATTTATTAATAAAATATATCACAATTTAATTATTCTTTTAAAGAATATTCAACAATTTAGGGGTGTTTATTGGGTGATTTGATTTTATTTTTGTACTTAATAATTTAACTTATAAAACTCTAAAATTATTTTTAAGGATCGTTTGCTAGAGTGTACCAGAAAAAAATAATATATGCATAAATTTTATGTATTCATTAGTTAAATACTTAATTTGGAATTACAATATACATAACTAATACATTAAAAAAAAAACATGATATTAGTATAAGTTTAAAACACAATTTTTCCTCTAAATACTTTCCACATTTTTTTCATCGATAGTATTTTGCAAATAAATAATTTTAAAAAAATAGATATAATGCAAAATATACTAATACACTGCATCAAATATTATATAAAAATAATTTTATAATAACTAATGCAATTATAACTAACTGAAAAAAATTTGCCCACATCGAATGTACACATTAAATTAATGCAATTTTTATTATTATGTGATTTGATGAAGTAAAACACATGTTAATTAATTAATGTTAAGTAAAATGAACTATAAATTCAAACTCATGACATGCATATATTGAATTGGTGTATACATTCACTGCGGATAAGTTTTACCCTAAATAATATCATTATTACTAATGTCAATGCTACTAATATACCATATCCAATATTATTAAAAGTTTATTTGATCGAAGAATAAATTATTTCGAGATAGTTATTTCATCCTTAATACAAGGGATATAAAAATACTACCCAACCAAATTAGCACCTAGGGGTGGCAATGGAGCGGGGGGATGCGGGGCGGGGCAGGTTTAAGGTTGTGTGGGGCGGGTCGGATGCGGGCGGGTTGAAGTGGATTTTTAAAAAAATAATGTAGGGTGGGACGGGTTGCGGGTATATGCGATTTTATGTGGGTTCAAACTTAATTTTAACTTTCTACATGTTATAAGAGTGATAGAACATTATTTATTAAGATAATTTCATTAAAGCTACTAAAATATTCAAGATAATAAATGAAAATGGTTCAAGGAGTAATACAATTTCTTACATGTTTTCCAATTGACCTCTAAAATATAAAATTTCAAGTCACTATCCTATTAAATTAATACAAGTTAATAAAAAAATAAATTTATTTTTCTGAATTTTATATTTTTAGTATCAAGCATAACTAAAAAAATAAAATATTAAAAAAATTATGCAGGGAGAATCTATGCGAGACAAGGTGGGATGGGTTGAAAATGGAAAGAGTTATATGCGGAACAAAGCAGAACGAATTAAAAAATTTATGAATTAAGCTCAACCCACCCCGCACCGCCCCATTGCCATCCCTATTAGCACCGAGTGATCTGCTGTAGATAAAGTGTGACCGTATCTTTGAATTTGGTCTTATATTTTCAAAGTAAAAAAAAAACTGTGTGAAACATGAAATCTTTATTTGTTTCTTCTTTATGCAAGGCTGTAAATTGTAATCTTTAAACTTTTTTGTATTTGAAAAAAAAATGCAATCATTCACAGTACCAAACAAATAACCACCGTCCCTATCTTTACTCCCATCAACTCAATATTTTTCCTGTTTTCACACCCTTTACATTTCTTATATATATCCACACAAAAAAAACCTGTTAATGGAACTGACTACTGCAAAACCCAGAAAAATGTCAAGATTTGTAGTGTTATCACTTCTTTTTCTTCTGGGTTTATGTCATTTTTCAGTAGGGATGACGATGAAGAGTAATTTCATCATTCACATGGCGAAATCACAAATGCCAGAGGGTTTTGAAGATCATACTCACTGGTATGATTCGTCGTTGAGATCAGTTTCTGCTTCTGCTGAAATGTTGTATGTTTACAACAATGCTGTTCATGGTTTTGCTGCGAGGCTTACTCCTGAGGAAGCAGAGTCTTTACAGAATCAACCTGGGATTTTGTCGGTTTTGCCGGAGATGAAGTATGAACTTCATACGACAAGGACGCCTTCGTTTTTGGGTCTTGATGTAAGTGCTGATTATTTTCCCGAATCGATAGCCATGGGTGATGTGATTGTTGGTGTGCTTGATACTGGGGTTTGGCCAGAGAGTAAGAGTTTTGATGATAATGGATTTGGACCCATTCCAGCTTCATGGAAAGGGGAATGTGAATCTGGAACTAATTTCACTTCCAAGAATTGTAATAGGAAGTTGATTGGTGCCAGGTATGTTTTACTTACTTAGCAGTAGATTTTGAAGTTGAAACTTAGAATAATGTATTGAATTGTGTGAACAATTGGGGAAATCATAATTTTACTGTGTGTCAAATAGGTACTTTGCTAAAGGTTATGAATCTACTTTGGGTCCGATTGATGTATCGAAAGAATCGAAATCTCCGAGGGATGATGATGGACATGGAACACATACTTCTACTACTGCAGCTGGTTCAGTTGTTCAGGGTGCTAGTCTCCTTGGGTATGCTTCTGGAAATGCTCGCGGAATGGCAACTCATGCTAGAGTTGCTGTGTATAAAGTTTGTTGGGTTGGTGGTTGTTTTAGCTCTGATATATTAGCAGGTTTAGACAAAGCCATTGATGATAATGTGAATGTGCTTTCTTTATCACTTGGTGGTGGCAATTCAGATTACTATAGAGATAGTATCGCGATTGGTGCCTTTGCTGCTATGGAGAAAGGGATTCTAGTATCTTGCTCTGCAGGTAATGATGTTATGGAGAACTTCTAGTACTTTTTCAACTTTTTGGATTCATATAGCCGATTGTGACTTGATTTGGATTGAGGCGTAATTGTTATTGTTGCTTTGCAGGTAATGCTGGTCCTAGTCCTTACAGTTTGTCCAATGTAGCACCTTGGATCACTACTGTGGGTGCAGGAACGTTGGACCGTGATTTTCCTGCATATGTAAGTCTAGGCAATGGTAAGAATTTCTCCGGTGTTTCACTCTATAAAGGGGATTCATCACTAAGCAAAATGCTTCCCTTTGTGTATGCTGGTAATGCTAGTAATATGACAAATGGTAATCTTTGCATGACGGGCACCTTAATTCCTGAGGAAGTTAAAGGAAAAATTGTTCTATGTGACCGTGGGATAAATCCCAGGGTCCAAAAGGGTTCTGTGGTAAAAGCAGCTGGTGGAGCTGGTATGGTCTTGGCTAATACCGCTGCAAATGGGGATGAGCTAATTGCTGATGCTCATTTGATTCCAGCAACGTCGGTGGGACAGACAACAGGGGAAGCAATCAAGAAGTACTTAACCTCGGATCCTAATCCGACAGCCACGATTCTTTTCGAGGGAACTAAGGTGGGGATCAAACCATCTCCAGTGGTTGCTGCATTTAGCTCCAGAGGGCCAAACTCGATCACACAGGAAATTCTGAAACCAGACATCATAGCACCAGGTGTTAACATTCTTGCAGGATGGACACGTGCAGCTGGTCCGACAGGGTTGGCCGAGGACGACAGACGTGTTGAGTTTAATATTATTTCGGGCACGTCTATGTCGTGCCCTCACGTGAGTGGTTTGGCTGCTTTGCTTAAAGGAGCGCACCCTGATTGGAGCCCAGCAGCTATCCGCTCAGCTCTTATGACCACGGCTTATACAGTGTACAAGAAAGGAGGCCCGCTCCTAGATGTTGTGACAGGAAAGCCATCCACACCATTTGATCATGGTGCAGGACATGTAGATCCTGTTGCAGCACTAAACCCCGGACTTGTTTACGACTTGAAGGCTGATGATTATCTGAATTTCCTCTGTGCCTTGAACTACACATCAATCCAGATCAATAGTGTTGCCAGAAGACCCTTTAGTTGCGAAACAAGTAAGAAGTTTAGTGTTGCTGATTTGAATTACCCTTCATTTGCTGTTGTATTTCCAGAACAAATGACTGCAAGCAGCGGAAGTGGTTCCAGTTCAATCAAACACACACGAACGCTTACTAATGTTGGACCAGCCGGAACATACAAAGTCAATGTTATTTCACCAAGCAACTCAGTGAAAGTCGTGGTTGAGCCTGAAACATTGGCTTTTACTCGTATGAACGAGCAGAAATCATATACCGTGACTTTCACTGCTCCTTCAATGCCGTCAACTGAAAATGTTTATGCTCGAATTGAGTGGTCAGATGGAAAGCATGTAGTGAGTAGTCCAGTGGCCATAAGTTGGACATGAAGAGGTTATTGATAGCTCGAGTTTCGAATGTAGCTATGTTGTTTAGTTGTATTAACTATAGTTTTCTGCTAAAGTTGTAATGAAAAAGTTGGAAGTTGTATTTCAAATGTTTGATGGAAGACATGGAAAACTGTATGCATTCAGGAAGATGGACTTGCCTTTTCTTGCCTCATTGTACATTTGATTCTCCAAGAACTAGTTCTCTTTTCTTGCATTTACAATCTTGCTCAATAACTTGAATTTGTTGTGCTGTAACTAGTTGCTAAAGATAATGAATATAATCTCAAAACTTTGGGAGTACATGAGCAGTTGCAGCATATCGAGATTATCCACCGAGTTTAGAAGGCTGTGATTGGTCCAAAGGGCGGGTCACAGACGGATTTCTCGGTTATCAAAAAAATAATTAGCGTAGAAGGTTAGTAAGTAGTAGTGTGGTGTCTTGCTTCATCCTAAGAAGACTAAACAAGGGCAAGAATATCAGGCATTCCTATTTCGGAAAGGCTAGCTTTTGATTTCACTCGATCTCTCCCCGGCTCACTCGCTGCCTAATTAGCCTTATGGATGAACCTTCATTTTGTTTCAATAGAAGCTGGATTGTCGCCTTCAATCCTAGAGAGCGAGAAGTTTTTCGTGGAAAACCTTCCATACTAATAGTCGTAGTATTTCTCCTGTAGTTTTTTGTCTTTTGATTTTTATTGCATCTTGTACTTTGATTATCACACTATTTTATTATAATTATTGTCTTTTTTAGAATACTTTGTCGTACTTCCTCATAGTTAATTCTGGAATAATTAATTTTTATCCCACCAACTAAACAACTGCGATCCGTGTACATAAGTTAAATCCATTTCCCTTATAGTTGTTTACAGCTACTCATCAATTTTGTTTCACCTTTCATGTGATTTCAATCTTGACGTTTTCTCAATGGGGAAGGCATGACCAATATAGAAAGTGATAGTTATCTGCTAGAGCTGTTACTATTTTACATTGATTGAGAAGAGATATTACTGATGGCTCTTGTAGCACATGGATTGACAAGTGACATCAGTGCTTCATATTTGATATTCTTATTAAAGTATAATAAATATAAATCATGCGGAAACTAACATAATAAATATCAAAAAACGCTATGTAAGAAAACAAATAAAAAAATATATCAAAAAAGACAATAATTTAACTGATTTGATTAATCGATCTAGATCCACAAAAAGAGCTGAACAATCCACTAAATAAAAGAGAGGGTAAAATATAGAGAGAAATAACCTCATAAGATTTCCTCAAAATTCACTCACAATAGAAAGAGGTTCACACAATTGACAACGTAAGACTTGTTGGAACAAGAATGACAAAAGTACAAGGAATTCAAAATAAAACTTGCTTGGTTTAGAGGCACGTTAATACTTTTATTGAAGATAGTTAGAGTCTCTCTCACAAGCAAACGAAAGAATAAATAACAACTCTATCTTCGAGATTCAACTAAGCCACAAAACAGGTAGCATTCAAAAATGTTCTTCTATTCTTGAATTTGTGATATCACCTTTTGATTAATGTCTCACAAATGTTTTTCAAGGGAAAGTAGTTTTTTGAGTGCTTATCTTTTCAAACAAAATAAACTCAATTTATAGGACAAAAGTTTTTACAAGAAAAAACTTTAATTAAATTATATTTATTATAAGTTCATGAATTGAAAAGAAAATGTATCTTCCAAAAAACCTATAACGTAAAATTAAAACAAAGTGTATTCCAAAATACGTAGAATTAAAACATAAATAAATATTACAATTCACATTCATATATTTGGTATATTTCAAAACTTTTAACAAATAAATTTATTTTAAAATTAATTAAAACACTAACTCTTACGAGACTTGTTTCTCACAATTCCTCGTACTAAATAAGACTTTCAAGGCCCTTGGGTCTTGAAACAATGAGCCTCAATTCAATAATGTTATTATGTTACGAAAATTACACCAAATCTAACCTGGAAAAAAATCTTTCATATATTTCTAAATTAATATAGGCAGGATCATGAAATATTATTATTTTATAAAAGTATTAATTAATCGATAAATTAATATTTGTTAATTTACAGAGTGTTTTGACACCAAAAAAAATACTCAAGGATGAAATCTCAAAGAATTTGAAGGAACCCACTTGTAAAAACATCATTCATGAACTTGAAGTCATGATTAATGATCGCGGTTACCGCAATAAAATAGACGTTAATAACCTATTGGATGGATGAAATTGATACATGTTCAGAGGTCCAGAGCTTAGAACACAAATTGTGGATATCATTGGAAAAAATAATGTTGATGATAAATTTGAAGATGATACAGTACATTTGGAACCAGTTACGAGTAAGGAAACACTTGCATCTAAAACTCTTCACAATTTTATGATGCAATTAGAAAAGACAACGCCGAAACGTTTGGATGCAATAAGAAAAGTTAGAGATGTGATTCAGCTAGATTTAAATTTTAACAAAAAATTAAACATAATAGAATCATATCTCACTAAATTTTCTTAGATATATTTATACTTTTAAAGAATTATTAATTTATAATATTAATGGGACCATATATTTATAAAGGGGTCTTATTAAAATATATTATCTTATTATATTATCAAAATAAGTGATTTTTTTCACTGGCCCAAATCAGAACCGAGAGAAATTATTATTTTAAAGAGATTATTAATTAACCGAATATTAATTTAATGAGATTTTACTGTAGAAGGTAACAACCACAAAATCATAAAGAGATTCAAATAGCTTCATTATAACAACAAGGGTATCATAAAAATCGAAATCTCTAATTAAAATTGATCACGAATGATTGATATGTTAAAATAATGGGATGTTAGGTCCCCCGACCATTTGGCAATGTTTTATAAGTACATATATAGGTCAAAGAAAGTTTGGAACTTGGTGCTAGTTGTGTACATGATAAATAATGACCTTGCCAATTATTGGTGAGTATACTCAGCTGTCAGAATTGAATTTCTTTTAATTTCTCTAAATTTTTTGAACATAATAATTATAGGACATCTATAATGTAACTATCAAAATAAATGTGGCACACACAAATTGAATTACATCACTATTCTATTTTTAAAAAATAGAATAGTTATACAAATGACTCAAATATATCTATATCGTTATGAATGTAGTCATTTGTATAATAATATGAGTATATATGAGTCACTTTCCTAACCAGGGATAAATAAGTTCTAAATAACAAAATTAAGGAATATATTAGACCATTTTTCTTTTTTCTTAAAAAAAAAGCTAAATTACACTACACTCCTATAATTCAACTCAATTGCAGACACAACCCCTATATTTTATTTTAAAATGAAACATATTATGGGCATTATAAAAAATATTAGCTTAATTAATATTCCCTTCTTCTTTTTTATATGTCACATTTTTACTTTGCACTTGCATTAAGAAATGATGTAACTTTATCCTTCTATCCTTATTTAATTTTTTTGGAACTCAAGTTTTCAATCAATGAATATGAATTAATTTATTTTGATTAATTAATTTAACCAATGAACATGAATCATTTACTTAGTTTTTTCTAAGTTGATCAAATGTATATTTTCAAGGCTAATAACTCACAAGGGTAAAAAAGGAACAATGTGGTAATTTATGCATTGATTTTATGAAATGACAAGTATTATTGACCAATTATTTATAGAAAAGAGTGACATATAAAAAGGAACGAAGGAAATAGTATTTTAATTCCTCAATTGTGATAAAAGTATAATTTTTAAGAATCTATGGTATAGTTGTAACTAATTATAAATTATATCTTTACTTGTGAAAATCCTAAAGAGAAAAGGGAAAAAGATCAAAATACACTTTTAGTATTATATATAATAAAAATTAAATAAAAACTGGAAAATACTATTTTCTATTATGTCTTCTCTAAATAGTTGTCAGAGGCGAATCTAAGATTTCAAGAAGACGGGTGCATCATTATTTTAAAAATAAGATCTAAAATTGTAGGAAAAACAACCTAATATACCCCTCAACTTTGTGATTAAGGGTTGATATACACCTCGATATGAAAGTGACTCATATGTATAATGTCATACAAATGGTTCACATATACTCTTTCCTTCTAACGAATGCAAGAATTAATATTAAAAAGATAAATTCATGTAGGGATATATTTGATCCTTCTCATATTTTTTAGACTTTTTTTATTCAACGGTTAATTTGAATTTATTATTTTAATGGTCGAATTTATTTATTTTCACTAATTTTATTGTAAAATTTACTATATAGATGCCCCAAAAAAATTATAGATACAAAAACTAAATTACAATATAGGCGCAAAAAATATATTTAAACTACGTACAATGAAGCCGCAAAAAAATGTTTTAAAATTTCTTCTTATTTTTTTCACTTTTTTCATTCACACTTCTTTCTTTTGATTTCTCTTAGTTTTACACTACAGTAAAAGAAAAAACAAAGAAATAGGAATAAGAATCTCAAAAAATGTTAATTAAATAAGTCAAAAAATAATTCATGTGTGAAAAAGATCAAATATATTTGTACATGGATTTTTTATAACTAGAAGTAAAAAATAAATTTAAAATTAATTTTTTCACTTCCGCTAGATGAAAAGGGTATATATGAGTCAATTTTTATAAAGATAGGAGTATATTTTTGTCATTTTTATAACGAGAAGTATATCAGCTCTAAATAATAAAGTTGTGGGGGTTATATCATGTGCACTTTTTCCAAAATTTTATAAAGACAGTAAATTAGTGAGCAAAAGAAAAGACGTAGTTTAATTGAAAATTCTTCTATTTTATGCCTTACTAATTAAAGTTGTAATGACATTTTTTTTAATATAATAAAATAAAATAGACATTTTTTTTAAAAAAAGGAGCAAATTGAGCACTCACTGGGATTCAAACCAGCAACATCAATCTTGAAAAGAGGGACTTAGACTAGTGAACCATCTGGTTATTTGGGCATGACTTTCTTTAGCTAATATTTAATATATTTTAAAGAATTATAAAATAATATATCAAATTTAATCGGATGACCATGGGTTTCGGTATAAATTCGCTCATGTCAGTGGCGGAGCTAGGATTTTCGTCAAGGGTGTTCATACTTTAGGATAAGTAAAAAATAAACCTTGTTGGTTAGATTATCACAACGAAACTATGACTTCTGTTCTTTTTTTTTAGAGAGAAGTATTGAAAACACTCCTGAACTTGGCGCAAATTACTACTTTCATCCTTGAACTATTGACGGCCTTAAAAACACCTCTCTATTTGACTAACTAAACTTAGATACACCTCCAATATACCCCAATCTGTCATATGACATAGCAAGTGATCAAACTCCTGCAGGAGCATGGACTCTTAATAAAAAACCGAGAGAAGTGTTGAAAACACCTCTAAATTTTGCAAGAATTTAGAGGTGTATTTCACTCATGTTGCAAGATCGAGAGTGTATTTAAGTTTAGTTAATTAAGTATAAAAGACCTAACGGACTAATCCCTTATCTAGGATCGTAGATGCTAACGGGGCGGGAATCAAAGTGGGGGACCCCTCTACCGCTTTTTTCATAATAATTATATATAATTATCTAAGGGTGCTTTTAAGGTTGTCAATAGTTCCAAGATGAAACTAATAATTCATCAAGTTTAGGGTGTTTTTAATAATTCTCTCTTTATTTTTAACTTAAAAATGGAACTGAACGTCACTTATGTTCTCTTCTTTAACTTAAAAAATGTAACTAAAAAAAATTAAATAAAAGGCCTAAGTTTGGGCTCAAACCCAGGCCTCCCAGGCGAATTTGAACAGCCTTAACCACTTAGCTATCATTTTTAACTATGTTAGGGGTTTTCAACAATTAGTATATATCCAACAATATAGATATTTAATATATATATATATATTTGCAATAATTTTTCAACGAAGGTTGTTGATTTGACCACCCTTAATTAGGGATAGCTCCGCCGTTGGTGGCTCTCCCTGGGATGGGGTTGGGGTTGATGTAGTGGATGAGGGTGACGGTGAGACTGAAACTAAAAGTAGTTTCATCTCATAGAGAGAATACAAGAGTTATAAACTATAACTAAGCACTAAAATAAAATCAACAATTATATTTTATATATTCATATAAATAAAAAACTATATTCTTGTTTTATCTCAACTAACTTCAATAAAATAACATTACAAATTCGATGAATAAAATCGCAATATTCACACTGAATTTTATAATATTAAATTAATAATAAAGCAAACACTCAATGGATATGCATTCAAAGAGTTCCCTCTTCCAACTTTAAAGTAGTATTCTGGTTTTTCTTTTATAAAAATAGGGAAAAGGCTCAAATATGCCATTGAACTTTCAGAAAAGGCTTATTTATGTCATTCGTTAAAAATTTGGCTCATCTATGCCATTATCGTTTAAGAAAATGTTCATTCATGCCATTATTTTTTAACGGTGGTTTTG
>JAJOOS010028740.1:0-12017 GCA_029582725.1 Solanum chiquidenum | reverse complement strand
TCGAAATCATTCCTAAACATCAAGAGATCTTTCCAAGCACAAATCATAATCCTTGAATCCATAATTCAATTCAAGGATCAGTTAAAAGTCAATTCAAGCAAGAGTTAAGATCAAAGTCAAGAGTCAAGTAAGAGAAGTTCATTTCAAGTTTTCATAAGTCTTTTACAAACGTTTTAACTTGTTTTAAGACTTAAGTTTGAAGTTAAGCAAAGAGTAAAAGGTAAAGTTTGAAGTTCATTTCTTCAAAAGTATAGGGGGACTAAGTAATCCCAAAGAGATTTTTAAATGTTTTTCACATTTAAATAAGAAAGAAAACTGAGATTTCCAAAGAGCCTTCGGGCTAGTTTTCAGAAAAGAGTAACATCTTTCTAAATGAAGCAAGCAGGAAACTGAGATTTCCAAGATAGCCTTTGAGCTCAGTTTTTGAGCACTATTCTCAAATCACAGAAGAAATATGTTTTTAAACATAAAGAGCTAGTATATTTATGGGAGTAGTATTGAGCACCGATGGGGAAGAGTTCATACAACTTTCAGCCCCCTTAAACCATGTAGCCATCATGGATAGAAAAGGGTCATACTTTTTAGATGAACCCTTTCCGAAATAGACTAGTGGATCCATTAGGCAGTTCAGGTCCTATACCTTTGGCCAGGTATAGGATGCGCTGGAAGCGTGAGGTAGATCGATGTATCATCACAGTAGCTCTTTTGTGATGGTTGTCGGTTAGAGAAACTCCCACATAAGTTATTGTATTTTTATATACATTAGTTTAATTGTATTTTTACATACATCTCAGAGTTATATTGTATCTTTGCATACATACAGAGTTGATATCATGTTTTCAAATAGCTTTTCTTTATATCGCATTTGTTTTTAAATTGCTTTATATTAAAATGAGTTCAGTCAGGTTGAGTTGAGTTGAGCCAGGTAAGTTCTTCAGTTTCTCTCAAATTCTTTCTAGCCTATATTGTTTTAGCTTTCCAACTCGCATACTCGTACATTCAATGTACTGATGCCAGTTGGCTTGCATCGTCTTATGATGCAGACACAGGTAACTAGGATCGGCATCCAGCGCATTCGTTGATCCAGTGAGCAGTTCAGAGTCTGTTGGTGAGCCTCTTTGCATTCCAGAGGACTCCTTTACATTGCTTTCAGTTTTAGTATTAGTTCATTAGGATGTCGTAGGCCTGTCCCGACATCCATCTCAGTTGTTTAGAGGCTTCATAGATAGTCAGACAATCAGTTAGTTAATTCAGTTGTCTTTACTTTTCATTTCATATGATAAGACTTGAGTTTTCCTTAGTGGCCAGTCGAATGTTCCTTTATAACATTCTAGTTACTTCATAAGTGTGTATGTGGTGAGTTAAGTCTTCCGTTGAGTTAGTAAGCCAGGTCAAGGGTTTGCTTGAGGCCAGCAATGATCTTCGGGTGCCGGTCACGTCCAGGGTGTAGGCTCGGGGCATGACACAAGCCTAGGGTTAAGTTCCAATTTCTCCAAATAATACCATCCTAATAATTTTCATATAATATAATATAATTAATAATTAATTATCTATCTCATTATATCAAAGCTTGAATCACAGTGTGTTAAGCTAAGCCTGAGAATTAGTGATTGACCGCATAAGAGAAAGTGCCAATTCTGACAATTTCCAATTTTACCCTCATCACCTAATCATTGTTATATGATTACCTCATGATTACCATAACAATTGCCCATCAAAATTTTGTTTGCCCAATTCACAGAAACCACCAAAATATTGTGTCTGCCACATTAATTCAAAGTCACGTCTTCCCTTCCCCAAAACTAAATATAATTAAGTACATATATAATTTAGCACTTCAATTATATTCTTTAGCCCTCAATCAAGTTTCATATATATTTTGTTCGATAAAATATTTCACAGAATCACAAACGACTTGCAGCACGGAAGAAAACGCATACAATAGTTTCCATAGCACCCACAATTCCATTCTTTTTCATAAATACTATTATAATTCAATACACATTATTTCTAATTCCTTAGTTTAAAAGAAAAATTGAGATTAGTAAGGTTATACATGAAACAGTGAATCTAACCTTTTCAATGCAGAGGTTAAGTTCTCTCGCTCGATAATTTCAGCCGCCATTGATTTATATTGGGATAAAAATAATAATTAATAATAAAAATAATAACCCTCCTTTAATTTAATTTCGTGTTCACACATGGGCCAAATGACATAAAGTATTAAACAAAAATTATCAACTTAGCCCATTATCCACCAAATAAATCACTATTTAAATTTACGGAAAGGGTCTTTAATGAAAGACAGATAACTAGTTCTCAAAATGGCCTAACGGGTCATTACAAAAATGCCCTGTACTCAACAAAGAAAGAGCAAGTGCAGTATCAGTACACAACCACAGTGTACTGGATGGATCACGCGGCTATCTCACTAAGTGTAACATATATAAGTTAATACAACAATATAATCACTTGCATATATCAAACATATACAATATTATCAACATTTACAAACAACGATCAGTTTCACATTTCTCAAAATACACAATTATATCAAATCATTGGTCCTCTGAAGGGACCCAAACCCAAACTATTAGCATACCGGAATGTGGTACTCGATCCAATAATTATGCTGAAACATGGCAACCGATCCCATAGTTATGCCAGAACGTGGCAACCAATCCAAGTTAGTTATGTTGGAACGTGGCAACCGATCCATTCCATAAGCCACAATCACAATCACAAGTATATTCTCATAATCATACAATCAAGTCATGATTTCATGGCATTCATCATTCATATATCCTCATTTACAACAAGTGTGATCAACAATGCAACATCCGCATACATACATGTATCATAATGAAGCAAGAACAAACATATATCACACATTCATAGAATCACAACCATCACCTACCTCGAAACATGTTTGGAAGCCCTAAGAAACTTGATTCTTCCCTTTCCTGATTCGTTCCGCTTGTTCTTGGTCTACAAACAATCGAAATAACATGGAAATCAATAAACAATCACTAATTGCCCAAATTACTAACAATTCTAACAACCCTAAAGCATACCCATGATGCCAAGTATTCAATTTAGGGCTGTTTTCACCATAAATTCTAGACCAAAACCCTTCCCCATCTATAATAACCCATTAGATTACGTTCTACGGATCGAAAAATGGATTCGGGGAGTTACAACCTTACCTTTAGCCTAAAAAATGGTGAAAATGATCAAGAACTCGTCTGGGGTCGTCTCTTAGCTCTCAAAGTTGAAAAGTGCAGAATAACCATTTGTGGGGTTTATTTACGACTTTAAGTCGCGTCGGGCCCGGCCACAACGGCACCTACCCCGCTACAGTGGTCCCGCCCTGGCGGCAGAAATCCCACCCCAGCGTCTTGCACAGAACCAATGAGCTATTTTAATAATTCCAAGACCCCCATTTCACAATACACCTCTAACCAACGATACTCAGAAAATACCGTTCACGCTAAGATCGATTCCAGGAGTTCTACTCGCCCGAATTCAATTCCGTAAAGTCATACGGGTTCGTTAACATCTTAGCTATCCACTCATGTAATTAAATTCATTAATAGATCTCTCATTCATTACCATATTTTCGTAGACTCTCATGACTCCGATTTCGTCCAAATCTGGACTAGGCTAGGAAATCCTAAGTTACTACCAAAAAAAATTCGGGCCCAATTTCTTTCCCCATCGGCTTTTCCATAACGACGGAATCGGTCGTTACATAATTTTAACATTAACATTAAGAGTCAATAAAAAATAAAAGAATGCAAAATAATCCAAAATTTTATTTTGTATCCTAGAAGTTTAGATTTATTTTATTTTATTTTATTCATAAGAAACTAATATTTTCTTATAACGTTAGATGAGTTTTATTACTCGTTTCAACAGTCTATTTTGATTAAAAATGTGGTTACACATTTTTTTTTGAGACATTAAAAAATAAACTAAAGGATGCGGTGACGCGCCTTGTCCCATAATATAGTTAACTATCATTAATTTAAAGTGGAAACTAATAGATAAATATTAAGTGTGATGCAAAGAAGACAGTTATGTGTCTAAATGTCAAGACCAAGAATACAGTTACGCATCTAGGTTGAGGCGAATAAAAGTTCAACAAAATTAAAAAAATATGAGCAAATCATGCCCTGCAACATAATTTATCCAAAATAATAATAATAATAATAATAATAATAATAATAATTTAATTCAAGTATAAGTCAATAAAAGCTCCCTCGCTAGAACTACGGGACTCGAGGGATGCCTAATACCTTCCCCTCAGTCAACAGAATCCTTACCCGAATTTCTAGTTCGCAGACCAAACAAAGAGGCATTTCATTTTGATTAGGGATATATTAAAGCAAACGGTGACTTGGAATACCACAACTCAATTCCAAGTGGCGAGTTTGAAAAATAAAATAATCCCTAATCAATACGGTCAGTTCAATTGAAAAAACTCTTCCGCCTCCGCAAGTGCAAAAAGGGGTGTGATATCAACCTTTTTACTAACTAATATTAGTCAATTTTATTTCTCAATGGGGATGGAAAGGGATATAACTCACTGGTTGAGTGTCACCTTAATGTGGTGTGAGTCATCAGTCAAGCCGGATTATCCCTAAGGCCAGTGTGAGTTTTTTATTATAATTCTAAATAAAATTATGAATTTTGTATCAAGTAGGAATATAACCTCATGTTCACCAATTCCCTTCAGTTCAGCATCTTCCATATCCAGTGCTTCAATGATAGAATTTGTACTGTCACAGCTCCCTCCTCTAGAATTTCTTCCTTTGTTCCATAGGTATTCTCAAATACATTGTTGATATGTGCTTGAAACATCTCTTCCAATCTCCTCTTTATCTTCATGCAATTCCAAGTAGGCAACATACAATTGAAACTGGTAGTGTATATATAAGGTGGTACTTAATTCAGTTAAAAGATGTTTAAGGGGGTTTTTAAACACCCGTCTAGTTTAAGTGCTAAAGTAAGTTGTCCTTCCACTAGGGGTTTTTATGTGTTTTCTCATTAAATTAAGTTAGATTAATTTATTATCGTTATAGTTCTTCTCATATTAATAAGCTGTAAAAATATATTCATATATATGTTGGTGGTGTTTGCACTAGACTCTCTCTTTTATTTTTTTAAAAATTCTTACATGACATTTTAAATGGACAAAATATTTTAGCTTGACAAAAATTAAATAAATTATTAGTATTAGTTAAAAATTAAAAAATAAGTATCACTATAAAACATTTTTTTGAAAATATAGTAAATAAAGTCTTTTCATGGATGGAAGGTAATATACACTACCAGTGCTGCATCAATTGTCTAAAATTGATGCAGTATTTCAGACATTATATTAATTTACCTCAACTAAAATGGTTCTTCAGTACGACCCAAGTTCATACCGATCATTTTATACACTGTTGGGACTTGGGATCGTACGGAAGAGCCGTTTTTATTGAGCTAACCATTTTTTATATTAAATAGAATGTTATAACTTTTTTTTTTATGAATTTTCGTTGTTTGAATTTTGTCTGGTTAGCTTAGTTGATTGAGTTGATGGGATGAGCATTTTGGGCTAACTCACTAACACACATTTGTAATTCTCTTCGTTTTTAATAAATTTGACCCAATGGGTCCTTCAGTTAAAAAATAACAGTACATGATTATCTATATTTAAAAAAAAGAAAAAGTGAAAGAAGATTTATGTGTGATGAAGAAGATGAGGAAGCAGTGGATGTAACGACAAGAGAAGGGCCTTTCAAGAGAAGATTACATCAATTGATTCCTCATCTTTTTCATCAATCTTGTCGTTATATTAAACAGAATGTTATAACTTTTTTATGAATTTTCTTTTTTTAAAATGTATTCAAAATAATCTCATTAAAAAATATAGAATTTTTTGTGCTGAGAGTCTATTATAAACATTCTCTCTATGATCGATATTAATCATGTGTTTTCAATATATTATCTTAGATGTTATTGTAATGATATTACTTATTGGAAAGATTTTGAGTAGTTTAGTTTAAAGTTTTAAAATATTTATGCTAAAAAGTAGATAATTATTTTTGCTTATTTATATATAGATTTTGTATTTTTTTAACCATATTTAATATAGTCAAAGAGAACATGAAATTATGAGAAAATGGTCAAATGCCCCCTCAGCGTACGGATTTTCAACTATACACTTAAACTTCACGGGAGTCCTATCACCCCCTATATTGTTTAAAACTGAAATAATTATCTCTCTGAATGCTTAGCTGGCATAGTGAGTGTATTTCACTTTCTTTGGGAGAGTGAGCATCAAAATCTATTATTAAAACTTTATTTTTAATATCTCTTTTCAATAAATATATGCATTTTTAATTATTTATTTTTCTTATTTGTTTTCTTTCTTCTCCATCAATATAAAAAATATCTCAATCTTTCACCACCTCTAAGTCTTGTTGCCACCACCATCTTCACTAGATTCACTATTGTTAATTCCAAAAAAACTTTTAAAATCATATAAAACACTTGCAAAACCAATCAACCTAAACCAATTGTAGATAAATTTACATATAATTATATCACCCCCAAAATACTTTTGATCTGATTTGAGAAAAAATCAATATGGGTTTACTTCAAATCCAATTGAACCCACCGAATTTCTTTTTTTTTTACTAATAGATCCTTTAATTATCAATCTCAATCAATCAACTATATCTCAAAAATTGTCGCTATTAATCTCCTTAATCCATCAATTGTCGTAGAATCAGTCTCTTCCTCTTCGAAATTATCGTCGCCATCGATGATGATGTGGAAGACATCGTAGGCTCCTCCTCCTCATCTTCCTTGAGAGGATTGCTTATCTTCAGTGACCACCATTAATGGCAATATTTTTCCATATTCATCTTCTCTCCCCCCTTCACTTCTTTTTGAAAAAAATTTATTTTTAGGTTTCAAATGAGCGAAACCCGAATATCGCTGAATGAGGTCTGAAATCATTATTCACCTTTCTTCGTTAAAGACCCAATTTCATAGACTTATGGTGTTCTAGTGATGGTGAAAATGATGAAAGTACTTTGGATGTTTGAAGGGATGGGTAAGAATATAGAAGAAAAGGGTAAAGACATATAAAGATTGAAAAAATAAATAAATGAAATGGCAAAGCGTTAAACTCACATGCCACCATAGATCTGGTTATGGCTTGTAGGGGTATAATTATTTCATTTTTAAACAGTACAAGGGGGTGATAAGACTCCCGTGAAGTTTAAGTGTGTAGTTGGAAATCCAGATATACGTTGAGGGGGCATTTGACCATTTTCTCTAAAATTATCAAATTCACAATTATTGTATTGTGAAGCCCGAGAATTTAGGACCCTCACACTTGAACTACCCCTTATATTAAGGTTCAGATAATGGATAGTTTCAATACTCAATACTAAATCAGTATATATAATATTGTATTGGTATCATTAAGGTTTCTTGTTTGTTAATGATACTATAAGAGTATATGTATATTGTTGTGATATCATTAATGTAGTCAATCAATGGAGCTATTAAAATTCAATCGGCATTATTTATTACACTTAAATACACAATTCAATTTTTATTGTTTAACTTTGTCATTAATTTATTTTTTGGTGTTTCAATCTTAATCCCTCGATTCTTAATTATTAAATACTATCTGAATGGTTAATATTTATAATAATATCTTAATGATACTTATAAGCATTCAATTACCTTTCTTATTTTCCATATTTGTTAAATTTTCTACTTGCTTTGCATCTATCCAACACTTACTGCTAATATTAATTTCGTGTTTCTCGTTTAAGATTCTTTTTTTAAAAAAATCTTAATGCTTGGAGTCTAGATCCTATTTTTTTTTCCAGGGGGTTACAAAAAATTATGGAAAAAAATAATAAACCAAGTGAATTTGTGACAAAACAAGATAATAGTAGTATCAATGCGTAAATATGTTGTTGTTGCTGTAGACAATAAAATTATAATCAAGAACGGAAAAATTATGCAACAATCATTTTATTGATTTTAAGTGCGAACGTT
Organism: Solanum chiquidenum; assembly: GCA_029582725.1. Classification (NCBI taxonomy): domain Eukaryota; kingdom Viridiplantae; phylum Streptophyta; class Magnoliopsida; order Solanales; family Solanaceae; genus Solanum; species Solanum chiquidenum. The sequence continues at coordinate 3,944 of JAJOOS010028740.1, read as the reverse complement.
ACAATCTCTATTATTCCTCTGAATTCACCTTTTCAAATATAATTCAAGGGCTCTTGAGCTTGATCTTGAACTTGTGATTTATGTCGATCTTGAACTTGGACTTGGACTTGGACTTGATCTTGAACTTTATCTTGATCTTGAACTTGAACTTGAACTTTATCTTGATCTTGACTTCTAGTTGAATCCAAGGGCTTCAAGCTTGATCTTGAATCCGGCGGTCTTGATCTTGATCGTTCTTGATCTTGATCGTTCTTGAAACTTGAACGTTCTTGAAACTTGAATGCTTGAATTCTTGAATTCTTGAACTCTTGAACTTGTAGAGAAATCTGTAGCTTTTGATCCACGAGCTTTCTCTAGCTTCTTGTTAAAATTCTTGGTCCTCTATTACGAATTATGAGGACCCCTATTTATAGTTTTAAAATAGAAGAATTGTGATTAGAGGAGGACTCCTTTCGGCCAATCAGATTTAAGTGACATGGCATATGGGCTTTATGGAGCGGGCCTTAATTAAATTCATATTTATTGAATTTAAATAATTAACTCAATTATATTAATCCATAATATTTATTTGGACTAATATATTAATGAATTTAATATAATTCGAATCATTTTATAAATTTATATTTAATAAATTTTAAATGATTACAAATGCCCCCTGCTTCAAGTCTTGTCGAGATATTTTATCTTTCGAAGACTAGACTTGAAGTATTAATTAAATAATAATTTATTTGAGATGCCCCTGCAATGTTTAATTTGTTGTCCGACTCCAATACATGTAATTGGAGTGGGCACGTCAGTCTACCACTTTCAAACATATATTTGACCAATTTGAATCATGATAGGAGGCAAATATATGCTTGTTAAAAAGCAATAGGAAAACCAATTTGACTAGGACAGTATTTCCGTCAATTACTTTAGCATAGCCAAAAAGGAATTTCTATTAGTCTAGGAGAGGGATTTTATGATTACATTTAAATTTAAAATGTAGTTGAACTAGGAATTGTAGTTCCACTTAATTTCAAATTCATGTCCTTTTCTGTTGTCCTAGCCAAAAAGGAATTGTAATTGAATTAGGAGAAGGTTTTATTCCCACCACATGACATCTATAAATAGACACATCGTATCCATAATTTTGTCTTCAATTGCAGATTGTGAGCTACGAGCCTGTGACGAAAGGGGCATAATTCAAGGTAGTTTTCCTCCCTTTTTCTGATTTTCATCACCCTTTTTACAGCTTGACACGTTTGTCGTAGAAAATTCATATCTCATTGTAGAAAAATCGAAATCAAGAACGGTTTGATTTTCCAGAAACTAGATTTCTCAATCTTTAACATATCCAAAATTCGGAATTTAATACCTTCAGAAAATTTCTAGATGATTTTTTGAAGTTAGCTTTAAATTCTGTCATGCTGAAAATTCCAGATTTGTGTGGCTTTACTAAAACTCTTGTGTCTTGATGTAGGAACGACGAAATCACATGCCGCTTGATTATTTAGAATCTAGACACAAGGTCTACAACATATCCGAAATTCAAGATTTAATACCTTCATAATCTTTCTAGGTGATTTTTTTGAAGTTAACTTTAAATTCTGTCATGCAGCTGATATTCTTAAGGCGAAAGCGGATAGATATAAATCCCCGCCTTAAGAAAGGTAATTTATGGTATTCTTAAGGCGAAAGCGGATAGACATAAATACCCACCCTAAGAAAGGTAATTTATGGTATTCTTAAGGCGGAAGTGGATAGATATAAATCCCTGCCCTAAGAAAGGTAATAAATGGTATTCTTAGGGAGAAAGCGGATAGATATAAATCCCCGCCTTAAGAAAGGTAATTTATGGTATTCTTAAGGAGAAAGTGGATAGATATAAATCCCCGCCTTAAAAAAGGTAATTTATGGTATTCTTAAGGCGAAAGCGGATAGATATAAATCCCCGCCTTAAGAAAGGTAATTTATGGTATTCTTAAGGCGAAAAGAGGATGGATACGCATCCCCGCCCTAAGAAAGGTAATCTAAAGGTATTCTTGAAGGCGAAAAGAGGATGGATACGCATCCCCACCCTACGAAAGATAATCTAAATGTATTCTTTAAGGCGAAAAGAGGATGGATACGCATCCCCGCCCTAAGAAAGGTAATCTAAAGGTATTCTTTAAGGCAAAAAGAGGATGGATACGCATCCCCGCCTTAAGAAAGGTAATCTAAAGGTATTCTTTAAGGTGAAAAGAGGATGGATATGCATCCCCGCCTTAAGAAAGGTAATCTAAAGGTATTCTTTAAGGCGAAAAGAGGATGGATACGCATCCCCACCCTAAGAAAGGTAATCTAAAGGTATTCTTTAAGGCGAAAAGAGGATGGATACTCATCCCCGCCCTAAGAAAGGTAATCTAAAGGTACTCTTTTAAGGCGAAAAGAGGATGGATACGCATCCCCTCCCTAAGAGTAACAAAATAATAAAAAAACTTTCTTGATAACGAACCCCCCTTTTTGTTACTAACAACCTCTTTTTATACTTTGCAGTTTGAGGAAATGACGGTTTTCAGGCAATACATCTCTCCCTCCACCAGACTTAGGCATCTTATAGTTGAGACTGAAGAAGGGGAAAAGCAAACAGGATTTTTGACTCATGCTCCCCATAATCCTAGTGGGGGTTTGCCTGATACAACCGGATGGTCATGTGTCGAAGAAAGGATGTTTTCTGGACTTGGAGTGAAAGTTGACAAAAGAGATGAGACCTATCTAGCCGCTTTCTTATCTTGTTGGTTGTGTGCTTTTGTCCTTCCTAATAAGAAGGGTGAGTTTATTCGTCCAGGGACTTTCAAGATGGCAAGCTTTATGGAGAGTGGGAGGAAGATCAGCCTTGCGATCCCGGTATTAGCCAGCATCTACAATGGTTTAAATAAGATCTCGACTTTATCACAACTTACTCAAATTAAAGTCTGCTTCCCCATCCACTTTGTTTATGGCTGGCTTGCTCATTACTTCAGGACTCATTATGCATTTTCCAATGGGCACTTTATTCCTACTATGGTAGTATATTCTGGAGAGGGTGGTTCAAGGTATTTTGATAGTGATGATGCAAGAAAACGCATTCATGGTGGGGAAAATGTGGCTTGGACATCTACTATGTTGGATAAAATGTACCCTTACTTTTATGTGGATAATAATCATGCATCAGAAGAGGAGTCGAGCTATTTCATGAGTATTCGTTTTAACTATCTTCCTCTTCGATATAGAGATTCATTCATTGTTGAGCCATATATTCCACATCACTTCGGTTGTCAATTTGGATTTTACCAAAACATCCTTGGTATCATGAAGAATGATATTCGTAGTGCCTCTTTTGACTAGGGTCTTACGTTTTGGAGAATTTGCACTATGAGTCGATCTGCGTTACGAGCAACTTTTCCTTCTATCACACCTAATGCGGGAAAGTCTTTTGGATCTGACTATCAAACTTGGTGGAAGAAAACTCATGGGAAATTTCTTGATGATCATTTGCAAGCTTTAGTGGATGCTGCTAGGCCAATTCCCGTCGTACATTTAGAGGGTTCTGGAGAAGTGAATAACAAAGTCCTTAATGCTGGTATGCCTTCTTCTTTGGGTGTTAAGGTACCCCAGAAACATAAAATAAAGTCTCAATTGCCTTCGGTAGCATAAAAAAGAAAGACACCTACTCAAGCCGATTATGTTTCCAAGAGGTTGCTTGAGGGTGAGAGTGAAAGTAGTAGCTAGGAAGTCTTTTTTAGGAGATTAAGGGTATTAGATGATGCTACCCCATCCGCGGTTGAGTCGTGTGACAATGCAAGCAGTACTTTAAGAACCATAATAGTCTCTCTCAATAAGGTGTGGTTAAGACCTTTACTCTATCGACTATCTCTTAGTCTTTTTTTTTTTACTTGACTATTTACCCCTCTCCCTTTTTTTATGTAGGAGAACAATGTCGC
>JAJOOS010028739.1:0-13333 GCA_029582725.1 Solanum chiquidenum | reverse complement strand
TACTCATGTTTAGAGGTGGTGTTGGACAAGTTGTGTATTATGCTTGAGCTTGACTCATCTATGGTATCTATGTATCATTCCTTTTCTTTGTCTCTCTTTCTCCCTTAGTCTTTATTTCCCCCTTGATTATGCTTATCGCTTATGGTCATTTTATTTGCTTCCGCGACCAAGGATGTGTAATGATACGCTATGAGGCTTGTTTGAGGTTCCTTCGGGTTCCTCATTCGCCGGTCACGTCTAGGCCCTAGGCTTGGGTCGTGACACTTAGACTCTAAGGTCTGAATTTCCTTAGCCAAAGGTCGCTTGGATACACTAAAGCAAGCTAAACTATCCATACTCACCACTTTTCAACTCAAAGCGTTTGCCACCACATTAGCCTTGCCCAAATGGTATTAAATGGTGACATCATAATCTTTAAGTAACTCTATCCACCTTCGTTCTCTCAAATTCATATCCTTTTGAGTGAATATATGCTGCAAATTACAATGATCAGTAAATAGTTCGCACTTAATACCAGACAAGTAATGCCGCCAGATCTTAAGAGCAAACACTACCGCTGCCAACTCTAAATCATGCGTTGAATAATTTCTCTCATGCACCTTCAATTGACGCGAGGCATAAGCTATAACATTCTTATCCTGCATCAACACAACACCCAAACCAGAATGTGAAGCATCATAATAAACAATAACATCCTTACCTTCAACCAGAAATGCTAGAATGGGTGCGGTGGTCAAGAGAGTCTTGAGATTTTGTAACACTCCTCACATTTTTCAGTCCATTCAAATGGTATCTCCTTTTTGGTCAAATTGGTAAAGTGAGTGGCAATAGAAGCAAAGTTCTTTACAAATCGATGATACTAACTAGCGAGCCCCACAAAACTCCTAACTTCATCACAGAGCTAGGCTGAACCCAATTTTTAACCGCTTTAATCTTTTGGGGATCTACCATTACCCCTTCTTTTGAAACTACATGCCCCAAAAATTCAACCAAAATTCACACTTAGAAAATTTCACATACAACCTTTGTTTCCCAAGAACACCCAAAACAATACGAAGATGGTCGGCATGCTCTTCCTCACTTTTTGAATAGACCAAAATATTATGAATACAGACTATAAAGAAAGAATCAAGAAATGGCTTGAACACCCCATTCATTAAACTCATAAAATCTACAGGCGCATTGATCAAACCAAGAGACATAACCAAAAACTCATAGTGCCCATAGAGAGTTCTAAACGTCATTTTGGGCACATCCTCATACCTAATTTTCAATTGAATGTAGCCAGACCTTAGTTTGATCTTCAAGAAAACTGATGCACTTTGCAATTGGTTAAAAAGATCATCTATTTGAGGCAAGGGATACTTGTTTCGAATAGTGACCCTATTTAATTGCCGGTAATCTATACACTTTCTCATACTACCATCCTTATTCTTAGCAAACAAAATTGAGCATCCCATGGAGAAGCACTAGGACGAATAAATCCCTTATCAAGAAGCTCTTGGATTTGAGCCTTAAGTTCTATTCATTCCGTCGAAGCCATGCGATATGGAGGGATACAAATGGGATGAGTACCAGGCTCCAAATCGATGCATAAATCTATATCTCTATCCGGAGGCATACCAAGCAAGTCACTAGGACACAGTTCTCTAAATTCTGACACCACATGAATATATTCAATAGATGGAGCCTAAATCTCAACATCCCTAATATGAGACAAATAAGCCAGACAACCCTGTCCTATCAATTTCCTAGCCCGAATGGAGGATATGATCTTAGCTTGTTTTGGCTTGTACACCCCTTTCCACTCTAATTTTTCCCTTCCCAGAATTTCTAGAGTTACAGACTTAGTTTTACAATTAAGCACAACATAATATGGGGACAACCAAGTCATGCCTAAGATTATATCAAAGTCATTCATATCCAAAATCACCAAATCAGCCCAAGTCTGAAAACCCATAAACAAAATAGGACAAGCACGATAGACATGGGTGACTATGGTTGACTCTCCAACTAGGGTAGAAACATGGATAGGGGCATCAAGTATATCACAAATCATATCAATCTTTGAGGCAAAACTCACTGATACATTAGAATAAGTAGAACCCGAATTAAATAACACATTAGCCATCCGGTCACATACAAGAATAGTACATGTGATCACCGCGTCAGACACCTCTGCCTCATTCTTTCCCGGAAAGGCATAACACAGAGTCCTATCATCTTGATGAGCCACTTTCCTACCTTGTCGCACGTTACCCATGCCTGCCTTACCAATTCCTCTACCTCCACTACCTCACTAATTACCTCCTCACCCACTTTGTGGATGTCCTGGACCATTATTACAATTCCTCGCGAGTACCACTGCTCTAGAATGTTGTTGCGTGGAGTTTAACACACGTGGGTGGGGATAATCTCTCCTTATATGCCTAGGTTCACCACAGTTGTAACATGTACGATCAAAAGAGGGCCTACCACCCGCCGAAGGTGCGACTCCCTGGATATCCTGAATCAAATTATAAGGTGGAGTTCCCGAGTAATTACTTGTAGAGGCGGGCATAACGGACTGAATTGGCTTGGCTGGAAGCGTTGGCCTTACGGACCCCTTGGAGTAGGAACCTTGAAAGTTACCCAAGTTCTTGGCCCTTTTTGCCCATGCCTTAGCTTGACCGTCTCACCTCACCCGCTCCACTTTCTTAACATAGTCTGTTACCTCATTGAAGCTCCTCCCTGTAGAAGTCATATGAACAGATAATACTTGCAACTCAGAATTTAGTCCCCTAATAAATAACTGGATTCTCTCTTCCTCAATAGTCACCAATTGAGTAGCGTATCTAGACAAAACATGGAATATGGCGTCATTAGCAGCCACAGTCATACCACACTGCTCCGAAGCCATAAATTCATCTTTCTTACGATCTCTCAAAGTTCTAGGCACATACCTTTCTAGAAACAGAGCATGAAATTGGGTCCAAGTAAGTGGAGGTAAAGTAGAAGATCTGAATTCCATATAAGCTCTCCACCACTGCTTAGCCTCACCTTGAAGTTGAAAAGACACAAACTCAACCCCAAGCTGATGGAAAATTCTCAACTTATGAAGCCCCTCATAGTAATCTAAGATGAACTCATAAGCATCCTCACTCTCATATCCAAGAAACACAGGAGGCTTTAGCTTCAAAAACTTAGTCAACATTTCATGCTCATTACCAGTCATAAGAGAACCCAACAAATTACGGAATAAAGCATTATTACCTCTCGTTCCACCCATCTTAAGCGCAGTGCTGACAACAACATGATTAGCGAGAGCTTGAGTTGCTTGAACAGAAGGAAGCACGTCAGGACCAACCAACCCTTTCAAGAATGACATGATATGTCGAGCTAACACTGGATCTATGGGGGGAACATCGGTAGTCTCAGTCTGCACCCCTTCCTCCTCTCCGACATCCTCAACATTCTCAACATCAACATTCTCCTTTTGAATCTCTTCATGATACGCATTATGGTTCTCATTCACAGAAGCATTCTCAATAGGAGCTCCATTCCCAGCAGGCGCTACTCTTCCACGGAATCTACCCCTAGCTCTTCCTCTACCCCTGCCTTGACTGCAACCTCTCGTTATAGGTTCCTTAGCTGGAGAATTAACGGGAGCTATGGGCCTGACGCTGTTGAATCTAGTGTTAACTATCTATGGACAAAAAAGTGAAGGATGTTAGATACCGATTTGAATTGCAAGATACTAATTGGAATCAAGTCATAGCACGAAAGGAGACAAGAGAAAATAGAGAGATTTCCTAAAGTCCGATAGCCTGTCAAAGAAAAGTAAAGGCATCCACGTACTGTTCTGCAAGATTCTTCTAGACTTGTTTTGGTACATTGAGATCAACAAACCTAGGCTCTGATACCAACTTTGTCATGACTCAGACCATCGTGATTGGTACCCACACTAACCCTCCTGTGGAAGAACCACTACTACAACCCAAATCTAACAACTTAACCGAATACTATGCATTTAAAGATACGGAAGCATGTTTAAATGACAATTAAAATGGAGTCCCCATAAACTCCAAAGGTTAAACAATTAACCAACCAAACTAATGCAGAAATTCAATCCCTAGAACCTGAAGGGCAATGTACCAAAACATCTAAAGTTCAACAAGTTTAAACAAGAAAGTGTACAACCCCAACTAATGAAATAATCAACTAATTAGAAAAGTGTAAGTCCGAAATGGTGGACATAGACAAAAAGGAAACTCATGGCAGACCAAAAGAATTGGCTCAACCTTGAATTCAAACGACAGTCAGTGATCTTCTAAGCGAGATCTGGCAGTAGCCGCTTGAAGATTCCCTGTACTCAACAAAAATAAAAGCAAGTGCAGTATCAGTACACAACCACAGTGTACTGGTAGGATCACGTGGCTATCCCATAAGTGTAACATAAGCAAGTCAATACAACAATATAATCACATTCATATATCAAACATATACAATACGATCAACATTTACGAACAACGAACAACTTCACATTTCTCAAGATACACAAATATGACAAGTCATTGGTCCTTTCATGGAACCCAAACCCAAACAGTTAGCATAACAAAATGTGATACCCGATCCAAAGTTTATATCAGAACGTGGCAACCGATCCCATATTTATGCTGGAATGTGGCAACCGTTCCCAATTAGTTATGCCGAAATGTGGCAACCAATCCATTCAACACACCACAATCACAATCACAAGTATCTTCTTAAGTTCTTACAAATAAGTCATGTTTCATGTCATTTATCATTCATCTATCTCATTTACAACAAGGGTGATCAATCATGAAGCATCCGCATACATGCAAGTATCAAAAAGAAGCAAGAACAAACATACATCACACAATCATAGAATCACAACAATCACCTACCTCAAAATAAGTTTGAAACCCTAAGAAACTTGATTCTTCCCTTTTAGGATTCGTTCCGCTTGTTCTTGGTCTACAAATAATCATAATAACACGGGAATCAATAAGCTATCACTAATTACCCGAATTACTAACAATTCTATGAACCCTAGATCCAATCCATGATCCCAAGTATCCAATTTAGGGCTTTTTCCACCATAGAATCTAGATCAAAGCCCTCCCCCATCGATAAGAGTCACCTGTGGTTTGTTCCTTAGCTCTAAATATTGAAAAATGCAAAATGAGGTCGTTTAGGGGTTTATTTACGACCTTAAGTCGCATCGAACCCGCCAGAGCGGTACTCACCCCGCTGCAGTGGCCCCGCCAGAGCGACATAAATCCCGCTAAAGCGGCTTGCACGGAACCAATGAGCTATTTTAATAATTCTAAGACCCCCATTTCACAACACACTATTAACCAACGACGCTGAGCAAATACCCTTCATGCTAAGATCAATTCCGAGAGTTCTACTCACCCGAATTCAATTCCGTAAAGTCATACGAATTCCTTAACGAGTTATCTATCCACCCATATAATCATAATAATAAATAAATCACCAAATTATTACCAGAACTCCCTACACCTTAATCACTCCGATTTCATCTAAATATAGATAAGGTTGGGAAATTTCAAGTTACTACGAAAAAGTCTTCCGACCCAAAAAATTTCCATGTTGGTTTTACTATAATGATGGAACCTGGTTTTTACAAAATGAATTTTGAACCGTGATACTTTACAGAAGAATAGAACAAACGCAAGTCATCAACTGAACTTAACTGGAATTTGCCATCATAGCCATCAGAGAAAGGAGCAAAGCTTAATCCTTCAACGTTTGGAATATTTTTTATTTTACAGAAAGCTGATAGGCTCGTGGTTAAAGTGATTTCAATGCCTAGATTGATTAATTGTTTGGAAAATTGAAGACATAGATTAATTTGGCCTTGGCATGGAAATAGTGCTATAAGAACATGAGGCTGTTCATTCTTCAAATTTTTCATGTTTTGGGTGGTGAGAAGAGAAGTATTCATGAAGGAGATTGAGGGTTTTAGGCAGGAGAACTTTGTTTTTTTGACGTTGTTTGGTTACAACTTATTAGGGTGACACATATTTATACTAGTAAATAGATGGTTCTAGATACAAAAAAAATCTAGAAAATTCATTATATTCTTTAAATATTCACCTTAATTGTTAAGTTTTGATATTATATAAATATATATTTATTAAAAAAGTATCAAAAGATATTTTACTCAAACTAGAAGCTCCAAGAAGTATATGAATTTATTGTCATTCTAAAAATAAACTTTATTATTTAGCAAAAAATAAAAAAGAAAATACATGAATAGTTTTGAGTAAGTAACAAAAAAATATAATGATAGCTAGTAGTATGTTTTATTGTCAAATATAATGTGTGTTGATGATTTAAAGATACAAAAGCATGATATTTTTATTTTTCCAAGAATCATCATTATTATTCAGTGAAAAAATGCAAGAAATGCAAATGTACTTTAATCTAAGAAAAAAACTTAATGATAGCAAGTAATAAATTTTATTATCAGATATAATGTGTGCTAACAAATCAGAGATACAATGCATAACATAATTGTTGTTTCATGAATTATCATTATTATTCAGTAAAAAAACACAAGAAATGCATGAGTACTTTAGTCTAAGAAACGAAAAAAATAATATAATAGTAGTATATTTTATTATCAAATATATCGTGTGCTAACAAATTAGAGATACAAAAGCATGAAATTTTTTGTTGTTCCAAGAATTATCTTTATCATTCAGTAAAAAATGACGCAAAAAATGCCCGAATGTGTAACGACCCAAACCGTCGTTATTTAGGAAAAACTAAACTTCAGGAAAATACTGGGGCCACTTTCTCGCCAGAGCGGTCCAGATGCCGCTAGGGCGGTAGTGCTCCAGCGGGATGGGGTGCGCCAGAGCGTGAATGACGGGACAAAACTTAAATAATGTGAAGTCTTATTTTCTCCTTTTTCCAAAAATACCAAAAAGAGCCGAGGACTACCCCAGAAACCCTCCGAAGACTGTTATGAACTTGGGAAGGAAGGAGAAAGAGATTTCTAGCATAAACATATCGATATATTGTGGATTTAGGTAAAAAATCACCACCTCGTCATTCAAAAGCCTAGAATGGGGCTATAATCTCGCTACAACTACTAAGCGCCCAGGTAGGCTAGGTTTTATTAATTTAGTAGTTATATATATGTGCTCACTACGTGGTATATTGTTAATCAATGGTAGAGTTCTACGCTACTTCTGGGGCATTGATACCGCAGAGAAAGAAGAAGGCAACAATATTTAAACCGGTTGACTATGTAGTTGTCAGGGGGAAGAGGGTGCAATGTGATTTTACTACCATTAATGTTGTCCTAGAATGAACTACGAGACTTGAAGATGACTATCATCATATGATTAGGACAAAAAATCTGGACAACATGAAGAAGTGGTTAGACTCGTTGATATCCGATGGCGCTCTGAAGTGGTTGGAGGCAGGGGCTCCAATAGAAAAGAAAGACCTGAATATAGCTGTGAGGTTCTGGTTTGGCTTTATCACATTACTATCATGCCATCCCAGAATGAGTCAATTCTCCGCCTTGACAAGGCAGCCTGAGTTGCATCATTGATGAGAAAAGGATCAATCTGGTATGATTAAGGCACATGAGATGGTCATAAGGGCCAAGCAACGCCAAACTTTTCTCCCCTTTCTGGTGTTGATCACTGAGTTGTGCAGACGGGCTCGGGTTCCTAGATATGTGAAGAAGGATGTGGAAGTGATTCCCACATCTTCCACTGATATACGGAGGATCTACGCTGAATATATAAAGGATCAGACATAGAAGAAGAAGGCAGCCCCGGTGGATACATCCCCGGTTGTTGATCCTCAGACATTACCTGTAGAGGCACCTTTGCCTACTCCGGCCCCCTGGGACTTCAGGTACTTCTAGTGTTGTTCCTTCTGACATCCCTAGTTTCTCTGCCGCTACATTGCCTCCTAGAGCTACTGTCGTTGCTGTTTCCCAGACCCCGCTCACCCAGGGTGCATTACTCAGGATGGGGTAGCTAACCCATTCTGCCGATCGTCGTGCTGCTAGACTTGATGCCTCCATTCTGGGAATGATTCAGACAGCCCTGGCTGATGCTGTGACACCATTGAGCGCTACCATATATGCCCTTGCGGCTAGGATAGTGGTGTGTGAGTGTGGCCAAGGATCCACCGAGGAAGTGACGGTTTAGAATGCCGCACTTGTTGCGCTGATGAGTGATGTGGATCAGCTGAAGTCCATCGACCTGTCCATGATTTTTGGGATGATGGCGATTCCAGATGTGCTAGAGATGCCTCCGGCTCCCACCAGAGATAAGATTAGAGTTGAGGAGACAACTGACCCTGAGTATAAGGCTGAGATGGATGAGGAGATGCTTGAGGTTGCTGAGGAGGTTGCTTACGAGGGCCTTACAGAGACTGAAAAGGACATGATTGATGCAGTTGGGAAGACTTCGTTGGAAGACACGCCTTTAGTTTATCCTAATGGGGCTTGTGGTACTTCTAAGGTGACTCCGGACACTGATGCCCAGGTTGCGATCACTACACAGGGCACTGATGCCCAGACAGATGAAGCGACTGAGTAGACATGATTCTTTTTTTTTAGCTCCCTCTCTGTCTTACTTTTTGAATTTTGGATATTTTATTTCCTGCATTTGAGGACAAATAGCTTTTGTTTGTGGTATGGGGTGAGGCCCACCTTTTGTGTGATTATTGCTTTGTTTGTACATTGGGTTTTTGTGGTATATATTGTGTTTTTGCACTATTTTTGTGTATGATTGAGCTTGTGGCTCCTTGTTTTTAATTGAAATGATTTTTGGACCCTTCAAAAAAAAATTGTGCCACGTCTTGTTTGTGTTTGAATGTTCTTGTTCTCTTGCAAATTTGAATATCAGTTTTGATCAATACCGATGACTTGAATAGTACTCATAATCGAACAAAAATGAATGTGCGGCTACGATGAGCCCAAATGAAGTTACATAGACAATATGTAAAAATTTTGCATCTCGTTGTGACTAGCTGATGAGTCCACAAATTGGACTCAGTTAGGGCTATATTTTAATATAAAATGTGTTCTTAAATGCTTATTTTATCTCAATATCTGATGAAAACATTTAAGTTTCAGGTATTTGAAGTTTGAAGGAAAGCATGGACACTATGTCGCAAAAAGGAACGAAAAGGCTGAAAAGAACAAAGAAATGAAGGCCTGAGGATCACCGAGTCCACTTGGTGAGTCGCCAAAGGGTCTTACTTCTCCTTTTTTTTCAGTGTGCTGAGACCTGAAGAAAAGGATCGAGTCGGCGGAAAAATGGAGCAGTCAGCATATCATCGAGAAGTTCCACGAAGCAGTACCATGTCGCCCAATGACCCAGAGCACAATGATGCTGAAGGATGGTGCAAGATGAAGATGAACTGCACCAAAGGGTGAATCACCGAGTTGATCGGAGATTCCGACTAATGTCGCCGAATGATCCGCTGCAGCACATATTTTTGAACACTATAAATACTCGATGAGAGTTGTAGTTTAGTATGAGATGTTTAGTGTGGAACAATTAATATAATTTTTAAGTACTTTTTATTTCTGCTCTGAGTTTGAGAAAGTTTTGAAAACTTGAAGAAGAAAAGGGTTTCATCTCCAAGAATTTGGACTTGGGTCTCTTGGATTCTTCATTCTTGGCCTGTAACAAGACTTAAATCTTCATACCCATTTGAATGCAAGCTCATTTAGGTATAAATTTCTATCTCTTGATGTGTGGCTAAAAACCCCAATTCTTGGGATGTGATGTTGTGAATATGGGTTAGATTAGTTATTCGGTCTTTCTTGCTGATAGTCTATTTGTAGTTTAAATGTGATTTCGTTTAGTGGTTGTGGATGAACTTAATAAGGTTGTAGTTGCAAATATAATCTCATATATGTGTTTTCGGCTTGCTTGAGAGAGAGGTCGTAAAATTAAGACTACTAAATTGATGGCTAGTGCGATTGGGTCGACATGAGGTTCAACTCGAGAGAGTGAACCCTAGTCCCATATACACACACTCAACTCGAGAGAGTGAGTGGGTTAAGGTGGAGGATGTTCTTCATGCGGCAATTGGGTGTCCAAGAGGAACCCGCTTGTAACGGGGTAAGTTGCTCGAGGGAGAGCTTATCCCCTTTACAGTCTATCTTAGTCACAAATATTCAATGAATTTACTATCAAGAGCATGTACCCAATGATTTAGTCTATCCCGTATTCCCATCACATCCCAAGTATCCCGTCTCCATATTAGTATCTTTCTTTATTTTCACTGTTTTCTCTTACAAAAACCCCATTGTTAATTGACACTTTTGTGTCACCCCTTAGATTTAATATGTTTATATTCGATAATGTTTACAGCTATGACTAATTAGAACTGAATTTTATTTTTCTACTAATTCTCAAAACTACTCCCTGTGGGAACGATCCCAACCCTAGGTTGGGTTAATATACTATTGAACGATCGTAGACACTTGCATCGGAAGTTGTGTCATTCATTACGCAAATATCAAAATGGCGCCCGTGCCGGGGAGTGGTGTTATTTGAGAATTTTTAGATTAGTAGAGTTTTGTTCTTCTTAGTTGTAGTCTACTAACTTAATTTTTAGTTTTATTTTTATTATTAAAGTTTTGAAACAGGGGAGTTGAACATATCGAGTAGTACTTGTAAGCTAATGGAGCTGCCGTCATTAGAAGGGACGATGTTCTGAGATATGATCCTAACCTTTAGGAAATCGAAAGGCGAACAACTTCATGAGGCATGGATGAGGTTCAAAGAACTTTTGGGTCAATGCCTTACTCACAGAATCCCTGAAAGAGTCATTTTGGAGTCTTTCTACCGAAGTCTTAGTCTAGGAAACAAAATGATGGCTAATCAAATTACCTCGGGTAGACTAGTACGACAACCCTATTGGAAGCAGCCAAATGCTAGACAACTAAACTGAGACAGATGATGAAATGAAAAGGAGAGATTTCAACTTAGTGATCTTGCTGACTCAGTTAGATGAGCTGACAAAGAAAATTAAGGATCTTGAAGTCCAGTGCAACAAAAGAGAACACTACATTCCTCCTCATGAACGAAAGAGAATTAAGAACAAGGAGGAAGGACAGAACAGAGAAATGCTCACACTTCTACTCCAGAAATTCAGTGAGCAACATAGGGTACTAGAGGAGCTCAGGGAGAATGTATCGTTGTTGAACCAGATTATGACCTCCAATTCCACGCTCATTCAACTACTAGGTTCTCAAATGGATCAAGTGCTAACTGAATTCTATCCTGATTTTAAAGAAGGATTGCCTGATGAAGTTGAGGCAAACCTCACTATTGGATCATAAGTGTTAACTTGCGTCGTGCCACAACGTTAACTAAGGCGCTGTTTGGGAGGCAACCCAAAACCCTTAAATGTTTGTAATTTTTTATTTTTGAAATAAAGGTGTTTTGATTTTGTAGGATTGGGAATGAAAAGTCTGTGAAAAGTAAAAGATGAAGTACACAAGCCCAATTGGCGAATCGCCGACTAGATCGGCGACCCTGACAATGACCGCCATTTGGATCCTCACTTTGACTGAAGGTCCTGTAAAACTAGGTGAGGTAGATAAAAACTTGGTGAATCGCCGAGTAGCAGATTAAAATCAACTAATGTCGCCGAATGGGTGAGATCTGGAAGGTTTTTATAAAGCCACGGGTTTTGACTTTCAACCTTTTTCATATTCTCTCACTCTCAATTCTTGCAAAATTGCACATACTTAGTATTTTCAATTTTTTTGCATCTCGTGAGTATTTTAGCTGATTTAGTAGTGCTTGGATCTATACTAATCTGATGCGTAGCATCACAGTCTTGGCTTAATCTGCCTACAAGGTTGGTTCTCCAAACCCTGCATTTAATTGTGATATTTATACTCTCATTGCAAGTAATTTTATCCTATGTCATGTACTGTGCCTTTCTAATAAATTTAGACTATTCAAGTGCCTCTTTTGATTCGCGAATCCTACTCATCTGCTTTGAATTTTGGAATCCCGTTCTGATGATTTAGCATGAATGAAATTTTATGAGGTTCTCCTGCAAACTGTTTAAGTTGAACAAAGGCCGGGAAAACTGTAAGCTTAAGTGATCTAGTGCATGTTTTGATTTTGTTTTCAGGGGTTGCGGGGTTAAGTTGAGTAGATAGATGGGAAGTAGGCATGATAGGCCGATTGGTGAGTTGGGTCTACCTTGCAAACCCACTCAGCGGTTCGCCTAATGACTCCATCTCGCCTTTAATTTCATGCTACTTGAGATATGGATTTTGTAACTTTCAGTGAGAAGTCTTCGATTGCCAATAGCATTCGGTGACTCACCAAAAGTCTCCTCAATCACCTTTTGTAAGCACCCCCGAACCTTCATTGCACAGTATCTGTCACACCCCGAGACTACCCTTGAGACGCAGACACGGGACCTAAGACCACAAGTGATCCCAAGCTAACGCAACTGACATGATCATGAGCATACTAAAGATAATAAATTGATGCGGAAGCTAAATCATAACTAATATGAAAAGATGGGGAATACCCATATAGTATAACTGAGATAAATGATAACTGATGAGTTTAATACAAAGAAGATATTAACTCAATACTAAGCTGAATCTAACTATGTCTGAAAATGGCCTCTAACTGACTAGAAATGTTGGGACAGTCCCCAGCTAAGTCTAGCAAAACTGAAACTAAAGGACTAAAAATACTGAAAAGAAACTCATGACTATCGTCCTCGGAGAATGAGGACTCACCACTGATTCTGATGAACTGGAGATCGGGAACCGATCTAAGCGTGATCTAGATCCTGAGAACCTGAACCTACATCACGAGAAGATGTAGCACAGAGTATGCGTCAGTACTTGAAAGGTACTGAGCATGCAAGATATAATATAGCTGAAATAACATATAACTGAACAAAGAAAATAAGCAATGATATAATCTGAATATGATATAGATACTGAATGTTGAGATAACTAAATGCAGTGACCAATTTATACATGCTGAATACTGGATATACTGATAAATGGTCAATGCAACAGGATCTGACTGAACTGTGGGAGCTACTAATAACCGATAATAAAACCACATGAGCTAAATGTGGAGTCCGATGTATACGCCCCATTGAGAGGACCCAATATACGCTGCTAGAGGTATAGAGGCATGCTGGCGTGATCACTGAAATGATGCCCACAGAGGGGACTTACAACCTACGTGGCTAGTAGTTCTGGGACTATTTGGGTACGTTGAACCCTAGTCCAACTCGGTATTATGCTACTCCCAATGGATTAAGTAAT
>JAJOOS010028738.1:0-12024 GCA_029582725.1 Solanum chiquidenum | reverse complement strand
AGATCTGGCCGGAGGGGTTCAAACTCCGGCCATCCTTATTGTTATTTTATGATTTTTAATTACTAATAATTTTCCGGTGAACATTGTTCTTTCTTCCCATTTTAATTCTAATGTGTTCTCTCACTCAAGCCTTGCAACAAATGAAGACCCAAGACTTTCAAGAATTTTCAAAATTGCTTTTCTACTCTAGACTATATGGTAGCCCTTGAAAGTTATGTTTTTTCAGTGCAAAGGTCATGGAAGATTTGAAGAATTTAGGGAGACCATTAGGCGTGGCAGGTTCAATTTGTATGGATTTAGGAAGATGAGTGTTTTAATTTGGGTCAAAGGGTTTCAGGTGGGTTTAAAATAAAAATGGGTTGGTTTTCAAATTTTGGGTCTAATTAATTGGTCAAACGGGTCCCTCCGTAGGATTGCGCCACGTGTCTCTATTTGATCTTCCGTTAGAGTGAAGGGTAAATACGTTCTAATTTTTGGACGGCAGGGGCATCAGTGTCCCAAAAGTATGACGGAGGGTATATACATACCATTTACGATAGTTCGGGGGTATATTTGTCCTTTTTCCCAAATAAAAACTTTAAATGAAACCCTTCCTTAGGTTCTTTGAAAATCAAAATAACACACTTTATGACTCAAAACATATACAAGTCTTTCCAAATGCTCAATACTTAATGCAATCGATCATTTCTTACCTTACCAATCCGTACCTTGACAAAATATACTACCACGAACATAAACTCATCATGAAAACTTGAATTTCGACCCCAATCGTGTAACACAATCCCATTATCTATCAACATTAGCTCATAAATTGGAGATCTTTAAGAAATTACGTATCTTAGCTTATCATTAATCGTCTCTCCCTCGACCTTATCATATCTTTCGTTAAAAATTCAACTATATTCATTATCAAACTCAAAACTACAAAAGAATTTATTATCACACTCGAGCTGAACATATGTACACTCCTTTCTCAAATTTTATCTAATAGTTTTTAACCAATATGATGAACATGTGACACTATTATCATAAGTAGAACAAAATAGATGAAACCACGTGTATCTGAATCCAATTATCCACTCTTTCTGAAGATACATCTTTAGCTCTTGCAATTAAAGTAAATACCTTTGATCTCTCCTCTTTCTGAAAGTTGAACTACATTCCACTAATTCTTTCCATTTATGACTCTAGCTCCTCAATTCTTTTCAAGCGGTGTTTCAACACCTCCTACAACTTTCTATGCAAGCATGTTACTCACCAAATAGTAGAAAATCACAACCTTAGATACTCGCAGTCGTTATTACTATACTAAATTCATTTAACCAACAATCTTTATTATATAGTTGCATCTCAGTCACAATCCATCACGAACTCTTATTACCATCATGCTCAGTTAGCTCTTGTCATCACCACGAATTCAACCTTGCCATCAACATGACATCTCAAAACCAACTATACCAATCAAATTAAAAAGACTAACTCAATTTATACGCACTTTCTTACTAATTCTGGTATCTATCCATTCCCTTGGACCTTAAGATGAAATCACTGATCCTTATTTAGAACCCTCGAGATACACTTACCAACTTAACGCATTAATACCGTATCAATGATCCACCACTAAAATCTTCCTTATACACATATTGTAACCCCAAATATCTGTAGTAACAACCTAGTTTGTTTCTCAAATGTGCATGCAACATCGAATCTCATTATACGAGCATGTGATACAACTGATAACTCTTTAAGTAGTTAGTAATCGCACTTGACATCAACATATCCATTTCCATATACCACTAGTACCACATTGTGAAGTCTGTTAAATTCACCACTAGAACACATTATACTTATCGAGAAGATTGTACCCAAATTGCCTACACATTCCTACCCCATTAAGTGACTAGCATACCCTATCAAATTTGTTCGGTCTCTCGTCCAAACCGATATGCATCCCTTCGTAGATCATGTCAACAACAAGAGTAACACATTCTCTAACTCTAAGCAAGTAAGAATTGGTACTATTATAGTAATCGTATTATGACCCTTTTTTTTATGTACACTCAATCTATGAAAGATTCTAACCTTGATTGGTGCAACATCATTTGCTAAGAAACCCATATATTTTATGACAACTTACCAATTGTATTTTCCAAGGTTACACTATTCATTATCTAGCCATTATTTTAATCATTCAACTTCCAAATGTCAATCATAAATTCAAAAGTAATCAAAAGATCAAATTTGGATTATAATTTAGTGGGTCGAGTTGGGTTTAGATGGTCCATTCGAAATGGGTTATTTCAATTAATAATGTTGGTTGATTTGGAAAGTTTACCCAAATAGGGACAAATGTGTTAAGTTTGGTAATAGTAGGAGTACCATATAAATAACGAGAGATAAATTTAACTAATAAACAAAAGTAAAAAGGATATTTTTTGACCCTGGTCCATTATTAAAGCTATTTTCATTTTTGAAAAAAACACCAATATATTCTGTATTTTTAAAATAATTTATATATATTCATCGTTACATATTCGATTCAAATATATTTCTTTCGTTATAATTTGTGATATACATATAACCTTTTCCTTATACTTCTGACACGAAATTATCCTTAATTTTGATGGAGAGAGGCAAGCTCATAGTCAAATGACCTATCCCAATTTTAAGAACTTAATTCTTTTAGAAATTCACTGATTTAACGCATCCATGATTGTAACGACCGGGTTTCGTCGTTATAGAAAATCCAACGGGAAAATATTTTGGGACGAAAAACTTTTTCGTAGTAACTTGAATTTTCCAACCTAGTCCAGATTTAGACGAAATCAGAGTCGTTAAGGTGTAGGAAAATATGGTAACAATCGGGTGATTTAATTATGATTTTGATTACATGTGTAGTTAGATAAGTCATTAAGGAATACGTGTGACTTTACGGAATTGAATTCGGGTGAGTAGAACTCTCGGAATCGATCTTAGTGTGAACAGTATTTTTTGAGTGTGGTTGGTTAAAGGTGTGTTTTGAAATGGGGGTCTAGGAATTATTAAAATAGCACACTGTTTCGTGCAAGCCGCTTTGGCGGTGGTTTTGGTCGCTCTGGCGGGGTCGCTGTAGCGGGATAAGGACCGATGTGGCGGGCCAGACACGACTTAAAGTCATAAATAAACCCCAAAACAACTTTATTTTGCACTTTTCAATTTTTAGAGCTAAGGAACGAACCTCAGGTGATTCTTCACAGTTTTCCACCATTCTTGAGGCTAAATGTAAGCTTTTAACTCCCCAAATCCATTTTTTTATCCGTAGAATGTAATCTAAAGGGTAAATATTGATGGAGGAGGGTTTTGATCTAGATTCTATGGTGGAAACAACCCTATTTTGGGTACTTGGGATCATGAGTTTGATCTAGGGTTCATAGAATTGTTAGTAATTCGGGTAATTAGTGATTGTTTATTGATTCCCGTATTATATTGATTGTTTGTAGACCAAGAACAAGCGGAACGAATCCAGAAAGGGAAAGATCAAGTTTCTTAGGGCTTTAAGCTTGTTTCGAGGTAGGTGATGGTTGTGATTCTATGATTGTGTGATGTATGTTTGTTCTTGCTTCATTATGATACATGTATGTATGCGAATCTTGCATTATTGATCACACTTGTTGTAAATGAGATAGATGAATAACTATATGCCATGAATCACTTCTTGATTGTATGATTATTGAGAATGTACTTGTGATTGTGATTGTGGTGTGTTAATTGGATTGGATACTGCATTCCGGTATATTAATTGGGATCAGTTATCGCGTTCCAGCATAATTATGGGATCGGTTGCCACGTTCCGGCATAAACATTGAATCGGGTAACACTTGTCGGTATGCTAACAGTTTGGGTTTGGGTTTCATGAGAGGACCAATGACTTGTTATAAATGTATATTGTTGAGCATGTGATAATCGATATTGTATATGTTCGGTATGTTGCATGTTTGTAATGTTGTATTGGCTTGCTTATGTTACACTTAGTGGGATAGCCGCGTGATCCTACCAGTACACTTTGGTTGTGTACTGATACTGCACTTGCTCTTTCTTTGTTGAGTACAAGGCATCTTCAGACGACTATTGACAGACCTCGCTTAGAAGATCAGTGATCATCGTTCGAATTCAAGGGTGAGCCAGTTCTTCCAGGCTTCCATGAGTTCTCCTTTTTTCTGTGTCCACATTTCGGACTTAGTCTTTTGTAGTTAGTTATTAGTTCGTTAGTTTGGGGTTGTGACTCTTCCTGTTTAGACTTTGGTTCATTATTAGATGTTTTGGTACATTGACTTTAAGATTCTAGATGTGTTTTCTGCAATGTTAGATTTGTTTAGTTGTTAGATCTTCTGGAAGTTTATGGAAACTTCAATTTTTAGCTATCTTCCCTGCTTTCGTATCCTTAAATGCTTTAATTTTTGGTTTAGTTGCTTGGTTTGAGTTGTAGTAGTGGTTCTCCCACCTGAGGGTTAGTGTGGTTGCCAAACACGACGGTCTGGGTCGTGACAAAATTGGTATTAAACCCTAGGTTCATTGATCTCGATGTACCAAAACGAGTCTAGTAGAGTCTTGTGGAATGGTACGGGGACGCCTTTACTCTTCTTCGAGAGTCTATAGGACTTTAGGAAATCTCTCTGTTTTATCTTGTCTCCTTTTGTGCTATGACTTGATTCCAATTGGTATATGGCGATTCAAATTGGTATCGAACCTCCTTCACTCTTCTGTCCGCAAATGGTTAACACTAGATTCAACGGCGTCAAGCCCGCAGCTCCCGTCAATGCTCCAGCTGAGGAATCTGCAGCAAGAGGTCGCGGTCGAAGCAGAGATAGAGGAAGAGCTAGGGGTAGCGGCCGAGGAAGAGTGACGCCTGCTAAAGATGGGGTACCGGTTAGAAATGCTCCCCAAAATGAGGCTCCTCCCGTGGATCATGAAGGGATTGAAGAGGATATCGAGGTTGAAAATGTTGAGTAGGTGGGACAAGAGGAGGAGGTGCAGGCAGACACTACCGACGTTCCTCCCATAGACCCAGTGTTAGCTCGATAGATCATGTCATTATTGAAAGGGTTGGTTGGTCCTGGAGTGTTTTCTTCTGTTCAAGAAACTCAAGCTTCCGTTAATCCCCATCTTGCTAGCACTGCACACAAGATGGGTGGAACGGGAGGTAATGAAGCTTTCTTTCATTCTTTGTTGGGTTCTGTTATGACTGGTAATAAGCATGAAATGTTGACTATTTTTTTGAAACTAAAGCCTCCTGTGTTTCTTGGTTCTAAGAATGAGGATGCTTATGAGTTTATCTTAGATTGCTATGATAGGCTTCATAAATTGGGAATTGTCCATCAACATGGGGTTGAGTTTGTGACCTTTCAACTTCAAAGAGAGGCTAAACAGTGGTGGAGAGCTTATATGGAATGTAGATCTTCAACGTTACCTCCACTTACTTGGACCCAATTTCATGCTCTGTTTCTAGAGAAGTATGTGCCTAACACTTTGAGAGATCGCAAGAAGGATGAGTTCAGGGCTTTGGAGGAAGGTGGTATGTCTGTGGTGGCTGCTTATGAGGTCAAGTTCCATGCTTTGTCTAGATATACTACTCAATTGGTGACTACTAAGGATGAGAGGATCCGTTTATTTATTAGGGGACTAAATTCTGAGTTGCAGGTATTATTTGTTCATATGACCTCTGCAGGGAGAAACCTTAATGAGGTAACGGACTATGTTAAGAAAGTGAAGGGGGTAAGGCGAGACTTTCAGGCTAAGGCAGGGAAGTGGTTCCTCAAGATGGTAGGGCTCAGTGTTATGCCTTTTCGGGTAAGAATGAGGCGGAGCCATCTGACGAGCGATCACAGGTAATTTTCTTATCTGTGACTGGATGGCAAATGTGTTATTTGATCCGGGTTCTACTTATTCATATGTATCCGTGGGATTTGCCTCAGAATTTGCTATGATTTGTGATATACTTGATGTCCCCATCCATGTTTCTACCCCAGTTGGAGAGTCAGTCATAGTCACCCATGTCTATCGTGCTTGTCCTATTTTATTTATGGGTTTCAGACTTGGGCTAATTTGGTAATTTTGGATGTGACTGATTTTAATATAATCTTGGGCATGACTTGGTTGTCCCCCTACTATGTTGTGCTTAATTGTAATACTAAGTCTATAACTCTAGAAATTCTGAGAAGGGAAAAATTAGAGTGGGAAGGGGTGTACAAGCCTAAGCAAGCTAAGATCATATCCTTCATTCGGGCTAGAAAATTGGTAGGGCAGGGTTGCTTGGCTTATTTGGCTCATGTTAGGGATGTTGAGGTTGAGACTCCATCTATTGAGTCCATTCCTATGGTGTCGTAATTTAGAGAAGTGTTTCCTAATGACTTGCCGTGTATGCCTCCGGATAGAGATATAGATTTCTGCATTGATTTAGAACCTTGTACCCGCCCCATTTCTATCCATTCATATCGCATGGCTCTGACAGAGTTAAGAGAGCCTAAGGCTCAAATCCAAGAGCTTCTTAATAAAGGATTTATTCATCCTAGTGCTTCCCCATGGGGTGCCCCAGTTTTGTTTGTTAAGAAAAATTATGGTAGTATGAGGATGTGTATAGATTATCGGCAATTGAATAGGGTTACTATTCAAAACAAGTATCCTCTGCCTCGAATAAATGATCTTTTTGACCAATTGCAAGGTGCATCAATTTTCTCCAAAATTGATCTAAGGTCTGGTTACCATCAATTGAAAATTAGTCCTGAGAATATGCCCAAGACGACGTTTAGAACCCGCTATGGGCACTATGAATTTCTAGTTATGTCTTTTAGTTTGACCAATGCGCCTGCAACTTTCATGAGTTTGATGAATGGGGTGTTCAAACCATTCCTTGATTCATTTGTTATAGTCTTCATTGATGATATTTTGGTCTATTCGAAAAGTGAGGAAGAGCATGCCGATCATCTTCGTATTGTTTTGGGTGTTCTTGGGAAACAAATGTTGTATGCTAAATTTTCTAAGTGTGAATTTTGGTTGACTTTGGTGGCATTTTTGGGACATGTAGTGTCAAAAGAAGGGGTAATGATAGATCCTCAAAATATTGAGGCGGTTAAGAATTGGGTTCGGCCTAGCTCTGTGACGGAAGTTAGGAGTTTTGTGGGGCTCGCTAGCTACTATCGTCAATTTGTGAAAAACTTTGCTTCTATTGCCACTCACTTGACTAATTTGACCAAAAAAGAGATATAATTTGAATGGACTGAAAAATATGAGAAGAGCTTCCAAAAGCTCAAGACTCTCTTGACCATCGTGCACGCCTATTCTAGCATTACCGGTTGAAGGTAAAAAATTTATTATTTATTGTGATGTTTCACATTCTGGTTTGGGTGTTGTGTTGATGCAGGATAAAAATGTTATAGCTTATGCGTCGCGCCAATTGAAGATGCATGAGAAAAATTACCCAACACGTGATTTGCAGTTCACAGCGGTAGTGTTTGCTCTTAAGATCTGGCGACATTACCTCTATGGGGTGAAGTGTGAGGTGTTTACTGATCATCGTAGTTTGTAGCATGTGTTCACTCAAAAGGATCTGAATTTGAGACAACGAAGGTGGATGGAGTTACTTAAAGATTATGATGTCATCATTCAATACCATTCGGGTAAGGCTAATGTAGTGGCAAACGCTTTGAGTTGCAAAGCGGTGAGTATGGGTAGTTTAGCTTGCTTAAGTGTAACCAAACGACCTTTGGCTAAGAAAATTCATACCTTAAAGTCTAAGTTCATGCAGTTGGGCATCTCAGAAAGAGGTGGGGTGTTAGTGAGTATTTAAGTGAGGGCCACATTCATTGAGGAGATCAAGGCCAAACAGTTTGATGATTAGAATTTGGAAGAGCTGAGAAAGAAGATTGCGATTGGTAAGGCACAAGAGACCATTTTTGATGCGGAAGGTGTACTCAATTTTAAAGGAAGAATATGTATTCCTAGAGTAAATGACTTGATTCAGAAAGTGTTGGCAGAATCTCATGGTTTACGATATTCCTTCATCCGGGTGTGACTAAGATGTATCGAGATTTGAAGCAAATTTATTGACAACAAGTGAAGTATGAACACCAAAGGCCTGTAGGTTTGCTTCAAAGAATGCCAATTTCAGAATGGAAGTGGGAAAGAATAGTCATGGATTTTGGGTTGGTCTTCCCAAGACTTTGAGAAAGTTTGATTCTATTTGGGTAGTGGTTGATAGATTGACTAAGTCAACCCTTTTTATTCCGGTAAGAATAGATTATAATGCTGAACAATTGGCTAAAGTTTATGTGAAAGAGATAGTGAGGTTGCATGGGGTGCCCCTCTCTATCATCTGAGACCGTGGTACTAATTCACATCCAAATTTTGGAGGAAATTACATGATGAATTGGGCACACAACTCACTTTTGGTACAACCTTCCATCCACAGACAGACGGGCAGTCAGAGAGGACTATTCAAGTGTTAGAAGACATGTTAAAGGCATGTGTGATTGATTTTGGAGGGCATTGGGATAAATTCATACCTTTGTGTGAGTTCTCCTATGATAATAGTTATCACTCTAGCATAGATATGACACCATTTAAGGCACTCTATGTGAGGGGATGTAGATCACCCATAGGATGGTTTAAGGCTGGAGATATGAAACCTTTGGGGGTTGATTTAGTGAAGGATGCTCAAGATAAGGTGAAGAGTATTTAAGCTAATCTTCTAGCTGCCCAGAGTAGACAGAAAAAGTATGCAGACCATAAGGTAAGAGACATGGCGCTTCAAACCGGTGAGAATGTTCTTCTTAAGGTATCACCCATGATAGAGGTGATGAGATTCGGCAAGAAAGGTAAGCAAAGTCCGCGATACATTGGCCTCTTTGAGGTTCTTGAATGTGTAGGGCCGGTAGCGTATAGATTGACTTTACCTCCTAATCTATCGGGAGTTCATCCGGTATTTCATGTGTCCATGTTGAAGAGGTATCATGGTGACGGGGATTATATCATTTAGTGAGACTCAATTGTGTTATACAAAGACCTCCAAGATGAGGAAAAACCGATTGCAATTCTTTATCGTGATGTGGGTAAGATGAGGACCAAGGAGATTAAGTCCGTTAAAGTTCAATAGAAGCATCGTCTAGTTGAGGAAGCTACTTAGGAAACCGAGAGAGATATGCGAGACAAGTATCCCCAATTGTTTGTCGATTCAGGTACTACTTCATTCCTTCCTTAGCCTATGTTTCCTAAGTTTGTCACTCGGGGACGAGTGATGGGTAAATTGGTATCTATTGTAACGACTGAGTTCCGTCATTATAGAAAAGCCACGTGGAAAAATTTTGCATCGAAAAACTTTTTCGTAGTAACTTGGAATTTCACAATCTAATCCAAATTTGGATGAAATCAGTGTCGTCAAGGTGTAGGAAAATCTGGTAACAATCGGGTGATATAATTATGATTTTGATTACATACATAGTTAGATAAGTCGTTAAAGAATTCATACCACTTTACGAAATTGAATTCGGGTGAGTAAAACTCCTGGAATCGATCTTAGCGTGAACGGTATTTTATGAGCGTCGTTGGTTAAAGGTGTATTGTGAAATGAGGGTCTTGGAATTATTAAAATAGCTCAATGTTTGGTGCAAGCCGCTTTGGCAGTGGTTTTGGTCGCTCTGGCGGGGCCGCTGTAGTGGGGTGAGGACCATTGTGGTGGGCCAGACGCGACTTAAAGTCGTAAACAAATCCCAAAATAACTTTATTCTGCACTTTTTGTTTTTTAGAGCTATGGAACGAACCCCAGGCGATTCTTGACAGTTTTTCACCATTCTTGAGGCTAAAGGTAAGTTTTTAACTGCCTAAATCCGTTTTTCATCTGTTGAACGTAATCTATTGGGTAAATATTGATGAGGAAGGGTTTTGATCTAGATTCTATGGTGGAAACAACCCTATTTTGGGTACTTGGGATCATGAGTTTGATCTAGGGTTCATAGAATTGTTAGTAATTCGGGTAATTAGTGATTGTTTATTGATTCCCGTATTATATTGATTGTTTGTAGACCAAGAACAAGCGGAACGAATCCAGAAAGGGAAAGATCAAGTTTCTTAGGGCTTTAAGCTTGTTTCGAGGTAGGTGATGGTTGTGATTCTATGATTGTGTGATGTATGTTTGTTCTTGCTTCATTATGATACATGTATGTATGTTAATGTTGCATAATTGATCACACTTGTTGTAAATGAGATAGATGAATAACTATATGCCATGAATCACTTCTTGATTGTATGATTATTGAGAATGTACTTGTGATTGTGATTGTGGTGTGTTGATTGGATTGGATACCGCGTTCCAGTATACTAATTGGGATCGGTTGTCGCATTCCGGCATAATTATGGGATCGGTTGCCACGTTCTGGCATAAATATTGAATCGGGTAACACGTTTCGGTATGTTAATAGTTTGGGTTTGGGTTCCATGAGAGGACCAATGACTTGTTAAAAATGTATATTGTTGAACATGTGATAATCGATATTGTATATGTTCGGTGTGTTGCTTGTTTGTAATGTTGTATTGACTTGCTTATGTTACACTTAGTGGGATAGCCGCATGATCCTACCAGTACACTATGGTTGTGTACTGATACTGCACTTGCTCTTTCTTTGTTGAGTACAAGGCATCTTCAGGCGGCTATTGACAGACCTCGCTTAGAAGATCAGTGATCATCGTTTGAATTCAAGGGTGAGCCAGTTCTTCCAGGCTTCCATGAGTTCTCCTTTCGTCTATGTCCACATTTTGGACTTAGACTTTTGTAGTTAGTTATTAGTTCGATAATTTGGGGTTGTGACCCTTCTTGTTTAGACTTTGATTCATTGTTAGATGTTTTCGTACATTGACTTTCAGATTCTAGGTGTGTTTTCTGCAATGTTAGATTCGTTTAGTTGTTAGATCTTTTGGAAGTTTATGGGAACTTCAGTTTTTAGCTATTTTTCCTACTTTCGTATCCTTAAATGCTTTAGTTTTTGGTTTGGATTGTAGTAGTGGTTTTCCCACCGGAGGGTTAGTGTGGGTGTCAATCACGACGGTCTGGATCGTGACACTGATCCAACAATAGAATTAATTGTTTTCAATATAGCATCCTTAGATTTATAAAATCAAACAATTTTAACCCCTTTAGTTTCCCCCCTTAGAAATAGACACTTTAAGTTGGTTATACACTAGTCACGTAATTTCTCCCCTTATACTTTGTAAAGTTCGACTGCAATTTAGTTTTATTTTATATTTGATAATGATCGTTTATATCTTTTACGATGTAATTTGGATGTAACAATACTCTTTTTTCCCTATAAGGGTTTTCTCCCATTGAAATTTTTTGTAGGCATAATATATAAACATGACCTTTAACTTAGCTTCAACGGACAACTATGTCCTTCAACTTTGAGTGTGCACACTTAAACTTGTATAAATTGAACAAGTAGAAATACATGTCCTACATGGCATAATACACGTAGGAGGCCATATAGGACACAAAATTGTCATGTAGGGTGTCATGTAGGACGAATGTGTTTATTTGTTTAATTTTATACAAATTTAAGTGTCTATTTGTTAATACCCAAAGTTAAAGGTCATAGTTGTTGTTCATCTTGTATTCCTAAGATACTTAGAACAAAACTTTGAAGAACTTGGTAAGACACAACAAAGTTTAAGAACATTTTCACAACTAGAAAATTAAAACTAGTAGAGAAACTAGAATCAGAAACAGATTAGAAAAAAATATACGAAATATTTATTTTTTCTTAAAGAAGAATTGTTGTCAATCTGCGTTTAAAGAATCTTACTGATTCCAACAAACTTTGCAGAAACACGAAGTTACCAAAGTTTAATGAACCAGTGAAGAACAGAAGAACAGAAGAACATAAAAATCTGTAACACATACCAGAATCTGGAAAAACAGAAAGAAGATCAAGCCCACTGAATGCACAGTGTCCCCTTAAGGAAATTATTCCCCTCTAGTATCCGAGGTTTGATTTGGAATAT
>JAJOOS010028737.1:0-14781 GCA_029582725.1 Solanum chiquidenum | reverse complement strand
TACTCCCTCCGTCCCATTTTATGTGGCAACATTTGACTGGGCACGGAGTTTAAGAAATAGATAAAGACTTTGAAATGTTTACCAAATTGCCCTTCAAAAAAATAGACTCATTTTTCTCTCTCCTAATAAATGTATTAGAGTACTCTTTTCAAGATTAAGTGGGACCAACAAGGGTAAAAGAGGAATTGCACAATTAAGTACTTACCAAATAAAGAAATGTGACATTCTTTTTGGGACTGACCAAAAAGGAAATGTTGCCACATAAAATGGGACGGAGGGAGTACAATTTTTGTTATAGAGAACATGTTATTATAACATAATATTAATATCGGTTCCAAATAAAGTTAGATGTTATAGTGAAATGTAGTTAATCATAGGTCTGTCGATATGCATCTTTGAACCGTATATTCAGTTTTAATGCAATGAACCAAACGTCCTATAGAAAATATTTTTTGTAATATCCATCCCTTTATAGCTTATTTAATTTCTAACCAAATGACCCCTAAAAGCAACCTTATGGATCTTCTTCAATCCCTGTGTTGATTTTAATGTGAAACTTGCAAAAATTTCAATAAATATGATAATCAGAACTCATTTTTTAAAAATTAGAATAAGTTCAATATTAAGAATCTTTGAAACCATTAAGATAAAGTCGTCAATTCAATTGATATGTTAATATTGGATTCGTTATCTACATGTTCAAGTGTTAGCCTTAATTGTGCATGATTTATTTTATTTTATTATATGGTCTTACAATAGTCATCTCATGAACTAATTTTTCACGATCAAGTAATGAGTTTGTTTATCATCTGATTTTACTTTTTTATTTTATTTATATTAGTGGGATGTTTTATGCGGTGAAAATAATGTTATTGAGAAAGATCGAGTACAAACAGGAACTTCTCTAGAAAATAATATCACAATCATTCAGGTATTTGTCAAATTTATTTATTT
This sequence comes from Solanum chiquidenum, assembly GCA_029582725.1. NCBI lineage: Eukaryota > Viridiplantae > Streptophyta > Magnoliopsida > Solanales > Solanaceae > Solanum > Solanum chiquidenum. The sequence goes on along the minus strand of JAJOOS010028737.1, from coordinate 13,827 downwards.
ATTTATGATTTATTATTTTCTTCTTTAATTATCAGGTAATGATATTTCACTATATTTGAAGAATAAAATAAATGTACTTATGATTTCGATTCATCTTGTATTCACATGTAAAAATATCAAAATTTCTAACTTGTATCCCCCCCCACACACACTTTATTTTTTAATCTATGGTTATTAAATTAAAAGACATTTTTGGTGGTCCAATTTCACTTTTGAGTTGTAGTAAATTAAACACAAGAAAACAAGACCATCTTTTGATGTGTTTATTTTATAGACTTACAATTTGAAAATCTTCTTCACATTATCATAACTTAGCCTATTATAGCAAGTCTTCATCTGTCATATTTTCTGGATTAATAATTCCACTTGATTATCTTTCTTTTTATTTTTTTACGTGAACTAATTATGATAAATACATATGACTATAAAAGGGACAAGAATTGATTATGAAATTCATCACTTATCTTTTGCAAAATTAGCTATAGTTAACCACATTATTTGACAATACATTATTCGATGGAATTAGAGATGTATTTTTTGTTGTTTAGCGTAAAAAATTGTCCCTCAGAAATTCTTATTTCTTCTTAGTGCTTACACTATTTTTCCTTAAATTATTGTAATGTATGCAGCGTTATATGTCAACAGGGAACGACATGTTAGTTCTTCAAGAGTCAAACATCGATGACATGGGAGCCTTTTTAATCTATGGACCCATAGATTTATCAACATACACTTCAATTGTCAATGGAAGTAAGTGATGCAAAAGAAATTGCTATTTTATCCTCAGGTATCATGATAAGTCATGATGGTCGCCTCGACTCAGATAGGAACAATAATGGAAATATACAAAATGGTTCAATCTTGACTGTGGCTGTGGCTTTGCAAAAATTAATTTGTGCCAATAATCATTCAATCTCTCAACACCAACAAATGGAGGCAGTGACTTATATTCATAACCTTTTGAGCTCTATAGTTTCAAAAATCAAAGCAACATTATGTTACTCTGATTAAAAATTATGATTGTATAGTTTGATGTTGTTATTTTATTTTATTGGAGATTTTAAAACTTAGACAAATTAATATGTTTGAAGATTGATGTATTCCCTTTTTATGACATATGAAAATCTCATGACCGCGAAATATGTTATTGATATTATCTTTTATATTGATAGACAAAATTTTGAAACTTTTTATTTGTTTGATTATTTAAGTTTTCGGCTCTTTGGCCAAATTACCAAAACTCTTAGAAATGTGTGATTTTGATTATTTTTTTTTTAAAAAAAGTAGATATTTGTCATTGGCTCATGAATTTCCTAAAACACTTTTTCTGGTAATTATGTTTGTCCTTTGTCATGTAACAATTTCAAGCGCTTCTGATTTTGCAAGACAAATCTAATGGAGTTTATATATATATATATATATATATATATACTAGTTCTGATGCATGTACGTGCGTTGCACGTGAATATCAAACTATGTACTATATTATTTTTAAAAATAATGTGAATATCAATAAATAAACAAATTAAGTAAACAATTATAAAATGAATGATAAAGTATAAGTTCGTATGAATAGTGGATGTAAACTTTCTTATAGTTACTTCTGAAAGTTATTCTTGGAGTTAAATTAAGTAAACAATACTAAGTTATTATTGTATTGTTGGAGTTCTTTCTTTTAATATAATATAATAATATAATATAAATAAACATTGATATAAAATGTAGAAGATATACTAAATTGGATATTTTTAGTTGGAGTATTATATTAAATTAACGTTCATGTTAGGGAGTGTTCAAATTTCATTAAACTTTTAGATTGTCAACGTCTGAAAATCAAACTTGAGTTTTTACGAAGAGAAGAATAGAAAACATAAAATCGTAGTTTAAAACTGTGAAGAAACCCCTCCATATAAAGTTAACAAAGGGTAGTATGAGCATGTCCATATTGTTTGTTATCATAAAAGTCACAACCCTTTGGCACGGTCACACCTCATCGAAAAAGTCAAAACTCTTTGGAAAAGTCGTAACCATTCAATGTGAAATGGTGTCTTCTTTTAATATAATATAAATAAGTAAATAAATATAATATAAAATATAGAAGATATACTAAATTGGATGTTTTAAGAAAAAGAAGAAGAACAACAATGAAAATTTTCAAAAAGATTTAGTTTAAAAATTTGAGGAAAATCCTCTTTTTATAGCCAACAAAGGGTAGTAGTGATTGGGAAAAAATGCTTATTGTGCCTTCTAAAAAAAGTGTCACAGCCCTTTAGAAAAGGCACAACCCTTTAAAAATGTCACAACTCATCGGAAAAGTCATAACTTTTTTGAAATGTCACAACCCTTAGGGAAAGTAACAATCCGTCGGGAAAGTCACAACTCTTCGGAAAAGTCGCAACTTTGTAGAAAAGCTACAACCCTTCGAAAATATCACAACTCATCGAAAATATTATAACTCTTTGGAAATGTCACAACCCTTCAATGTGAAATGTTGTCTACTTTTAATATAATATAATATAAAATAAATAAATAAATAAATATAATACAATATAAGTTTGGGTATCATATTAATTTATCATTTAAGTTATGTACTTCATTCTTTTTAGGTAGTATAGATAAAAAAGATAGATATATATTTTTCTAATTTTAATTTGATATGGAATTTTTAAAAATAAAGAAGACTTTTAATTTAAGGATACGTAGAATATATAAAAATATCTTTTAACTTTGTGGTCTTAAAAATCCCCCCCCCACCCCTAAGAAAAAAGAACATTCTATATTAAAGTAAATAAAAATAAAAGTACAACAAATAAATTGGAAACATAGGAGTACTTATTAAATCTAGTTTTGACTCTTCAAACTAGTTTTTGATCAAATCTTTTTTCTCCAATAGTTTGAGACTTTTCACAGCTTGAACACCAAGTTGTAGTTTGTGCAACAGAAAATCATTGAACTTATTGTCAAGTAGAAGTTGTTGCAAAAATATATTTATGGCTATGAAAATGAGTACATATTAATTATGTAGATAGTCTTCTCATTTGAAGTTGAGTTATTCCATTCTCTTTGTTGCATCATTTTTTGTTGATCTATCTAATTTAGCCACAAATATTATTGTAATTTCATAACTGAACAACTCTCACAATCTTCCTTGTTTTAATAAGAAGAATAGAAATCTTACAAAATTCATAGTGTAAAAGTGTGAGAAACCCCCTCTATTTATAGACAACAAAGGATAATATGAAAAGGTGCTTATCGTGCCTTATCAGATAAGTCACAATCCTTCAGAAAAATCACAACTTTTCAGAAATATCATAACTCATCGAAAAAGTCACAACCTTTTAGAAAAGTCACTACCCATCAATGTGAAAAGGTGTTAGCTTTTAATATAATATAGAACAAATAAATAAATATAACATAAAATATATAATATATACTAAAATGGGTGTTTTAAGTTGGGGGTATTATAGTAATTTAACATTCATGTTAGGGAGTTCATGCTTTTAAGGTAGTATGTAAGTGTATATATATTGGTAACGTGCCTTGCACGTTTGACCTCTATTACTGTATAAAATTTATATAGGCATAACTCATGTATAGAAAACATTTGTAATATCAATTCCCAATTAACTTAAAAACAATAAGATATACATGTAATCATATGCTTACAAAATGAAAAAGTTTAAACAAAGCAATCTATTAATAAGAATACGAAATAATAATTCATAAATTAAAAATTATATTAGAATTATAAGATGATGAAATGTGGACTAACATTTTATGTCAAATTTATAAAGGAAGAAATTGTGTACATCAAAAAGTTGTGAGTGAATATGAAAGTAATAGAGATAAAAAAGATAAATTTACCTGATTTTGTAAATGAATATGGTTGTATTAACGATCATAGCCTAATTATTCCATTCAATTAGTTGGTTCTATTTTCAGTTAGTTTGTGATGTCATAGACGGTTATTAAACTGATTAGTTAGTTAGATATTTTTTATCTTTATTCATGCTAGTTGTTAAATTCACACATGTATATAAGTACTCCATTGGTGATCAATGAAAGGAGTGAGTTCTCATTCTACCAAATCACAAGTTTTTTTGTGTAATTTTTTCCTCAACTCCCAGCTATGGCTTCCATGGTTTTAGCCATGGTTGAGTTCTCACCATTTGTGTAAATTCTGATATGGTATTAAAGGAAGGTTAGTTGACCTGTTCTTCGTCTTCTGTTGATTACATTGCTACATGAATCGCCAGTTCGACTGATATGAACTTTCGAGCTTTCTATATGAAAGCTCAAGTTTCCTTTTCTATACTGGTCATCTCTAGATCTGGGTTAGATCATAGATTTTTTTGTCAAATAATTCAAGATCAATTTGTTGAGTACGTCCATGATTGTCGATGATAACACATCCACTTCTAAGGGAACCAACACCTCTAGAAACGATACTAATTTTGCCTTATTAGTGCATCCCTCAGATTTTCCAGGGATGATGCTTGTTCCTATTCAATTTTATGGAGCAGGATATCGATCCTAGAGAAGTGGAGTCATGCGAGCTCTGTCGGTGAAAAAATAAATTAGGCTTCATCGATGCAAGCTGTGAGAAGAGAAATTCCAATTCACCTCAACTGTCTACTATACAAGGATGAAAAAGTTGTTGGAGAAATTGAACACTTTGAGTGTGAAAAATAATTGCAGTTGTGTGTGTGGTGCCAAGGATGGTATGCATAAGGAAGAACAAGATAGACGTTTGATCCAGTTCCTCTTGGGACTAAATGATGTATAAACAGTAGTGAGGGAAAACATTCTCATGATGAATCCACTCCCTTCCATGGGACAAGTTTTCTCCTTGTTGATTCAAGAAGAGAAACAAAGAGAATTAAGACCCACTGGTCAAATGCCCACGGATTCAATCTCTTAGAACCCAAATGTTTGACAACAAAGGTAATGTAGGAAGGACTTTCAGAACAAACTATCAAGGAAATAACTATGCAAGTGGTAGTAGAAGTTCAGGAGAAAAGCTACTATTCAGGTAGCAGTAACAGTTCAAGAGGAAACTACTATTCAGGATGCAGTAGTAGTAGAAATTCTATAGTGTATGACTATTGTAAGAGGACACGACACACTAGGGATAAGTGTTAAAAGATATATAGGTATACTCAAGACAACAACAATCAAAATTACAAGAAAAGGAACTACAATGATGGTCAGAACTTTAGGCAACAAAGCTCAAACTTTAAAGGAAAAAGAGTGGTGGCAAATGTGCAAGGTGTTACAAATGGCATGATTTCTGCTCACGGAGAGGAACAACCACAAGGTAATAATTATCCAAGTGTTGGCTTTACTGTCATGCCTCAATTACCATTAAGAAGGACGGGCACCCGATGCCCTAAAGGCCCGAGAGAACCAACATAGCTAATAATATTTCCTCCTCTCCCTAGTGTGTCGAATTACTTAATTATATGTTTATTACTCCATTATTTTGTAATTATCCTCCTTGCTAGTATAGGAATGGAGTTTGCAACAACAAGTCTGGTGAATTCTCCTCTTAGTCAATTAAAGTCAATTGTATCATTTAAGATCATAAGAAATCCATTGATGTCACATAACTCCTCATGTCACTGTCATTGTCTTAAAGTTATTATTCCCATTTCTTCTACTACTGGTCCGTAGTTCCAAATCTAAAAAATGATTATGACCACCAAATCAACAATCTTAAAGATTAAAGAAACTAAGTGAAACAATATGTATATTTATAAGTGGCACCCCGGGGGAAAATGCCTAGCATGGGTCGATCCCAATTGGTATAGAAGGGTGGCAGCTCAAGGGCAAAAACCTAGCATGAGCCGATTCCAATTTCGTTAATTATGAGGACAACATCCCAGGGGTTAATATACCTAGCATGGGTTATCCTCTTCTACCACTAATCAGTTGGTCTTTGTATCACATGTCTTACAAAGATTATAAATTATAGAAAAGTAAAGAAAAGAATGTAACATACATGATCCCACAAGAGTAAACAAAGGTAGTCTTCAGTTATGATCTATGCACTTATATATTGATACTTGATTTCATTTGAGCCCTTCTTTTACATATGTTATTGCCTTATATATTCAGTACATTTTTTTCATACTGACTTCCCTCGCGGGGGACGTTGCATTTCACACTGCAGGTACATGTACTCCAGCTAGTAGACATCTTTAGTAGGAGCATAGGTACTCAACTGCTATTGGTGAGGCTCTAGGTTGATTCAGGGCTTACCAATGCTTTGGCACCTATTTGGTTACTATATGATAGTTAAGGGTAAGGTGGGGCTTTGTCACACCCTAAACTAAGGTTTTCTATCTTTTAGAGGTTTTGTAGACTAATGTATATAGTTTAGTTGTATCTTGTTTCTTAACAATTTGTGGCCCTCAAAGACCAAGTCTTGTATATAGGTTTTCGGTCTACTTGTTTTGGTTCGCATTGATGTATCCTGTATGAACTTGTAACAACTTTAAAATTGTCATAGTTAAATGCATAGTAAACAGAGGATATAAGTTGGTTCTTTGGGGGCCTTTAGGGCATCAGGTGATAGTCCGTCTTAATGGAAATTGAGGTGTGACAAAGGTGGTATCAGAGCCAGGTTATCCTAGGGAGTCTACAAAACCGTGTCTATCTAATGTCTTGTTTATAGATGTGTTGTGCACAAGATCTATAGGCAGGAAGCTACGGGAAATTTAGGAGTTGTCTCTTTTCTTTCATCTCTTAGATCGTGCAATAGAACCTATGTTGTAGGTGAATCGTATCTAACTTCTGAATCACTTTATTATAGCAAAGATGCCGATTACGAGGAGTAAAAATATAGGTTGGATAATAGATGTGGCTGTTGGAGAAGGGACCAGCCAATCACCAAATAGGTGTGCTGAACAAAGTGAAGCTCACGATGAGTCTATATCACAAACTTCCCTTATACCTCCATCTCCAAAAGATCTAAGGAGGGAAGCAAAACCTCGAGAACCCATGTTAATGGTACAAAGCAAGATTTAAAGAATGCGGTCAAATTATTGACTTGTATAGTTGTTGTCCAAGGGAAAAGGGTCCAATTGCAGGTACTAGAGGTGCGGACAGGGATACTAGTGTGCATATATGTGATTTTCTTAAATTAGAACCTCCATCATTCACCGGGTCAGATCCTAATGAATACCCGCAAGACTTTATCGATCAAATTGAGCGGACTTTTGATGTTATGGATGTATCGGATAAACAATCAGTTGAGCTAGCAGTATATAGATTAAAGGGGGTGGCCATTTTGTGGTACGAAGCTTAGAAATAATCTAAGGGTACATGTGCACCTTCAATTATTTAGAAAGAGTTTTAAAAGGCATTTCTTGACCATTATCTACCATTAGAGTTTTGGGAGGCCTGTGTAGATCAATTCTTAAATCTCTACCAAGGGAATCTGAGCGTGAGGGAGTACAGTCGCCAATTTAATTCCTTTTCCAAGTACACTCCTAATTTTATAGCTACTATGGAGGATAAAGTTCATTAATACGTTGATAGATTGGATTCCTATTGGGTTAGAGATTGTGCCATTGCTTTGTTGAATAAAGACATGGATAGAGCAAGAATACAAGCTTTTGCACAAAATTTGGAGGATCAAAGACAAAGAAGAAGGACCCAAGAGTTGGAAAGAGGGAAGTCCAAGAAAGACAAATACATGGGGTAGTTTACGCCATCCTAAGGTGAGTTTAGGCCTCGATTCTTTAATAGATTACCTAGGCCATCATATTCCTACTCTACAACTAGTGCCCCACCTCGGTTTCAAGAGTCTAGTGGCAATCAATTTGGGCAAAGAGGTGAAAGCGAAGGTTCACGAACAACGGGGCACCAAGAGCAGGGAAGTATGAGCCAATAAAGATCTCCTCGCCAATCTTGCAAAAAATGTGGAAGAAATCATTTAGGTGCATGTCGGTTTGGGATAAATTCTTGTTTTTGGTGTGGTACACCGGGTCATATGATGAGAAATTATCCTCATAGAGGCATGAGTGGTGTGGCACAACCTATTAGATCAGTTGTTGCACCATCATCATCGACACCTTCTTTATGTAGGGGAAATATGCCTATTGGTTGTGGTAGAGGAACTAGGGGAGCATCTAATTCTAGTGGAATTCAGAATCACACATATGCTCTAAGGTATTGACAAAATTTGAAAGCTTCACCGGATGTGGTTATAGGTACATTGTCCATCTTTTCACATATTGTATATGCATTAATTAATATAGGGTCTACATTATCATATATTACTCCATTGATTGTTGGGAAGTTAAAAAAAACACCAGAATTATTAGTGAAGCCATTTGAAGTGTCTACACTAATTGGTGAGCCTATTATAGCTAGAAGGGTTTATCGTAATTGCATTGTAACTGTTTGTGATCGTGACACATCTGGCTAGTAAACTGCATGCATACTGCTTGATTACATTTTTGGTGAGATCAAGTAGTAGCTCAAATTAATTGATTAGATACTAATACTAGTCTTACAACTTATTTTATTTTAGATAATAAGAAGATAAGGAGCTTAAGTCATACTTTTTGAATTTTATAGCAAGGTATGTAAGGCTATTCCATTCCATATTCCTTGGCATGAAATCTGATAATTGTGATTAATATCAACAAAGTGAGTTTTCTAAGCTTTATTCCAAGTAAAGGAAACATGGTGGCAGTGTACGATCTCCAATATAGCTAATAATATTATCCCCCTCTCCCTAGTGTGTCGAATTACTTCATTATATGTTTATTACTCCACTATTGTGTAATTATCCTCCTATCTGCTAGCATAGGAATGGTGTTTGCAACAGAAAGTCTGGTGAATTCTCTTCTTAGTCAATTGAAGTCGATTGTGCCAATTAAGCTCATAAGAAATTCATTGATGTTACATAGCTCCTTATGTCATTGTCACTATCTTAAAGTTATTATTCCCGTGTCTTCTACTACTGGTTTGTAGTTCCAAATCTCAAAATGATTATGACCACCAAAACAACAATCTCAAAGATTAAAGAAACTACGTGAATCAATCTGTATATTTATGGGTGGCATCCCAGGAAAAAATGCCTAACATACGTCAATCCCAATTGGTATAGATGGGTAGTAGCTCAGGGGAAAAATCCTATCATGGGTCGATCCCAATTTCTGTAATTATGAGGACAACATCCCAAGGGTTAATATACCTAGCATGGGTCATCCTGTTCTACCACTGATATGCTGGTCATTCGTATCACATGCCTTACAAAGATTATAAAGTACAGAAAAGTAAAGAAAATAATGTAACATACATGATCCCACAAGAATAAACAAAGGTGGTCTTTTGTTCTTATCTATGCACTTATATATGGATACTTGATTTCATTTGAGCCCTTGATTTACGTATGTTATTGCCTTACTTACTCAGTACATTTTTTCGTATTGTCATTGCTCACGAGGGATGCTGCATTTCCTGATGCAGGCACATGTACTCCATCTAGTAGACCTCTTTAGTAAGAGAACATGTAATCAACTTCTATTGGTGAGGCTCCAGGTTGATTCGAGGCTTACCGAGTCTTTGGCACCTATTTTGTTACTGTATGATAGTTAAGGGTAAGGTGGGGCCTTGTCCCCCTCCTAAACTAAGGTTTTCTATATTTTAGATGCTTTGTAAACTAATGTATATAGTTCAATTGCGTCTTGTCTCTTAACAGGTTGTGGCCTCAACGACCAAGTCTTGTATATAAGTTTTGGGTCTACTTGTGTTGGTTTGTATCACTGCATCCTATATGAACTTGTCCCAACTTTAAAATTTTCATAGTTATATGCACAGTAAACAAAGGTTATATGTTGGTTCTCTCGGGCCTTTAGGGCATCGGGTGCCAGTCCGTGTTAATGGGAATTGAGGCGTTACATTTACAAAAGAGAAATATGGAAAAATTATGAACATACTGTAGCATTTACAGAATGAAAATGTGAGGGAGGATGCGAATGCCTCTAGTGTTGTTGCTGGATCTATGAATTTTGCAGGTATTGTGGATTATTCTTCCTCTACGGATTTTGACAATCCCTCACGCAAATGTTTTGAATCAAGTGGTAATATGTGGATCAAAGACTTAGGGGCATTAAATCATATAACCTTTAACAGAACTTCCCTAACCAAGATTAGAACTCTACCATTTCCTATACTAGTTTCACTTCCAAATGGATACAAAGTCAAGGTAACAAAATTTGGGGATGTACCAGTCACATCTAACATCACTTTACATCAAGTATTGTATGTGCCCTCTTTTAAGTATAATTCTTTTTTAGTCCATTCCCTAACCACTTCTATGAAATGCATAGTCTTATTCACTAATGCATTGTGTCTGGCCCCTTCACTGAAGAGGCCTCAAGTGATTGGTAATAGCAAAGATGGGCTCTACTTCTTCTGCTCAAGATGTTTGAAGACTTCTGATAGTGTCAACACAAGTCAAATTTGTTGTTTCTTTCCTAATAATAGTCATTTTTTCTTTTTCCATTGAAAGCAAAACATGTAGTTCTTCTTCTTCTGTCAAAAATTGCATTACAGATCAGTGTAAAATACGTACTGATGATAAAAATAAATTTCATGGTGTTCACAATTTTATTCCTCTTGTGTGCGCTTCTACTTCCAATAATGCTGATGTTTTGTTTGAATATAATTCTTGTAAGAATGCTGGAGATAATGTAGACTTGTTGTGACACAATAGACTTGGCCATGTAAAAATAAAAATAAATTTCACGATGATAAAAATAAATTTCATGGTGTTCACAATTTTATTCCTCTTGTGTGTGCTTTTACTTCCAATAATGCTGATGTTTTGTTTGAATATAATTCTGGTAAGAATGATGGAGATAATGTAGACTTGTTGTGACACAATAGACTTGGCCATGTACCTTTTGTTAAAATGAAAAGCATCACTACACTACCAGCCACCTTCTCTCCCAAACAACCTTTTTCCTGCAACATTTGTCCAATGGCAAGACAAGAGAGATTACCTTTTAGTCATAGTACAAGCCAAACCAAATCCATTTTTGAGTTACTTCACGTTGACTTATGTGGACCATATCATGTGTCCACCTATTACAATTACAAATACTTCATTACATTGGTAGAAGAATACAGTAGGTCCACTTGGATACACCTTTTAAATACCAAAATCAATGCCTTACATGTTCTTAAAAAAATCATAAATATGGTGGAGAATCAATTCAATACCACAGTAAAAAACATCAGGTCAGACAATGGCCTGGAATTTACTAGCACTGAGGAACACCATTTCTTTTTAACCAAAGGCATCATTCATAAAAAAACATGCCCATACACACCACAACAAAATAATGTGGTAGAAAGAAAGCATAAATACCTACTAGAAACAACCAGAGCACTTTTGTTTCAATCTAAACTAACTCTAAGGCATTAGGGAGAATGTGTTCTAGTAGCTACTCATCTCATCAATAGACTTCCCTCAAGCCATCTGAAAAATAAATGTCCCTATTAGCTGTTGTATAAAAGAAAACCAAACTATAGTCATCTTAGATCTTTTGGATGCCTTTGCTATCCCACTGTGCCTAAAGTACTCAGAGATAAACTTGAACCAAGAACCACCCCACACATCTTTTTAAGATATCACTTTGGAATAAGAGGTTACAAGGTAATGAGTCTAGCTACAAAGAGGATACATGTCTCTAGAGATGTGGTCTTTCATGAACATGTCTTCCCTTTCACTTTGTCATCTGAAAGTAATCCTTTTGTTCTTAAGTATACTTCTTTTACTGATTATATATTTAATTAGACTCATGTGATGATCATAACAATTTGACTGATACAACTTCCACCCATTTACCTGACCACAACACTGAACACCACAATCCACAACCACCTCTTGCACTTACCATTACATCTCCAACACCACAACCTATTCCTCCCACAGTAGTGCAAAGAAGATCCCATAGAGAAAACAAAATTTACAACACCTAAAAGATTACATTGTTTCCATTCCTAGCCTAAAGACTTCCAACACCAACACACAACATTGTCCTAATGCCAACCTTTCCCTCACTGCTCTATACACAAAACACCACCATGTGTCTTCTAATGTCATTGCATCTAACAGTCAAGTTCTTGTTGAGAATATTTGTCATGATAGTGAGCCATTATCATATGAGGAGGCATCTCTAAGTCTTACATGACAGAAATCCATGACACAAGAATTTAAGGCATTACATGCTAACAGCACTTGGGACCTTGTGAGCTTACTAGTAGACAAACAAGCAATTGGATGCGGATTGATGTAGAAAGTCAAGCATAGAGTAGATGGCAACATAAAAAGGTTTAAGGTCAGATTAGTACTCAAACGATATATAGTACAGGCTGGAATAGACTATAGTGAGACTTACTCACTTGTAGTCAAGATGACCACTGTGAAAACCTTAGTGACATGTGCTATGAAGAGTGTGTGGGGTATGATAATGCTCAATTACACTTCATCCAATCCTAAGTGTAGGTGGTCGATAACAAGTATAAACCCAACTAAGAGTTGGGGTCAATCCCACATGGAGTGATATGGTAAAGAATTCAATTAAGAAGTATAAACGTGTCCTAATAATTTGTAGAAGCACAAATTTTGCAACATTCAAATATATCACAAAGTATCAACAATTACTATCAAATTGGGGATTTATTAACTAATTTAAGACAAAAATTACTCAACACGGGAGGTAAAGAAGTAGAGATAGGATCTTAGGAGTGTGATCAGTCGAATGCTAATTTCGCGTAATGGGTAATTACTAGTTGCTTAAAGTTGTTGAATTTCAATGGATAGGCTAGGTTTTGAATACAATAGTCATTTCTCAACCAACTATTGCGCTTCAAGTCAGTTCTCTTGAACCTCAACAGGCAGAACACATCCAAACAACCCAATTCCTCAATTAACCCACTATTTCAAGCAGAGTTTGTAAAGACGCAATCAAACCTACTTTCTCAAGCTAGATTTTAAAGAACAAATCAATACAACTATCAATCAATCATTATACTCTATTACCTCTTTCTTAAACATGCATAGAGAACTAAGTTAGGATTGAATTTGCAACTTCAATTCCTCAATTACAACATGAACAATCAATTGAACCCACTTCAAAACAACAATAAAATCAGCAACTAACAACACCCATTAGATAATTAATGCATTCAACTACAAAATCACACCTCTAAGATAAGGATTTTTAACTAAGCATAGTGAAAAGAAAAAAATCGTTACCAACAAAGTTTTCCATCTGATTTGCTAACGATCTGCAATCCTCAAATATTGAAATCCAAGATAAACTTACAATCTCCAAATCTCAATCCCAAACTTTACTCAAATTGTAAAGACAATGTTCTAGAATGTAAAAACTCTCAAAAACCCAGAAGTAAACAGTGTGAGAACTCTCTCTCTTCTTTCAAAAAATATATTTATACATTCCCAAAATTTCAGCGCGGAGTCAGCTTGGCAAAGTAAGTCACGATCGCCGACCAATTCGGCGATCCACCGAGTTTCTCCCCTTATCGCCTTTTGGCTTGGCTCCTTCATCAAATTATTTTGGAACTTTAGCGAACTTGATCACTATCGCCGATCCTTTCGGCGTGTCGCTGAATTTCCCATTTGCTCGCCTAGCTGGTTTTGTCGATGGGCAGTTTCGCTGGAACTTTAGGCAAGCTGGAAGCCCACTCGGTGACTCACCGAGTGGATTCTACGAGCTCCAGCGTCACTTTTTTCAACTTTTTCATTCTTTTTTGCATCATAATGTCCTTGCCTAATTCTAA
>JAJOOS010028736.1:0-12845 GCA_029582725.1 Solanum chiquidenum | reverse complement strand
TATTGATGTTATTGAATAAAAGTTTTAAATTCTTAGTGATTTTCTTATGATCTATGCGATGAATGAATGCTAAGGCTTGTATAAGACCTCTGAGAGGTCGAATACGCATGTAACGGCTAGGGGGTGCTCTCGGGTCGTTACAAATACATATATTGAAAACATTACTATCTCTACTATACTTATAAGATTTACATGAAACCTACACTATAATGGACGATTTCAGCCCTAGTCAGCCTATAAACCTAATAAAAAAGAAATTCTCAAGTGAATAATAATCAACCCTAATAAAACCATTTATACTTTTTTAGTGATTACTCCTCAGGGAAAATAATCAACAGATGAAGCTGAAATAAGAGTTAGACTCCCAAAAATCGACTCATAAAGCTAAAATACGAGCTAGATTCCCAAAAATCGTATCAACAACACAAGAATATCAAAACCCTAAAGTTAAAATTTAGACTTTCAAAGATAATTTCTTACCTAATAAACTCTATTCCAACAAAATCCTTTCAACAAGATATTCTGAAATCCTATTCTTCAACGAGTAGCTCTTCAGCTCTTCAACGTGAAATCTGTGAGAAAGTTTGATGGAAATCGTGTTCTTCAAATTGACAGAAAGTTTTTCAGATTTAGGGGAAAAAGTCTTAATGTTTTATAAATTACATGATACAATTGTGTTCTTCAGCGAGTTCTTTAGCTCTTCAGCGAGAACTATGAGAAAGTTTGACCAAAATTTTCTGATTTGGGGGAAAGGAAAATTTTAATGTTTTATGAATTATTTTTTTTGCCCAATAAAAATGGGAGGGAGAGTCAAAAATGTTGGAGCGAATATAATATTTTAGTGAAAACTTAACGCCACATTTGTAATGTGTTGTTTTTACAATTGTAAAAATAGGATACTTTAAAAGTGTGGCCATATATGTAAATATTTGTTATCAATTATATCATACTGTAACAACGCTTATAAAATGTAGCTTATATCATTAAAGAGTACACTTTACAAGTGTTGCCAATATTATCGAAGCTAAAAGTTAAAAACTTGGGCTACGCTTTAAAAGCATCTCCAAAAATATTTTAGGCAACACTTTACAAGCGTTGTCCAGAATTAGTGTGGCCGTAGGCCTAAAATGTTGTAGTGCAGGAGGAATGACTCAAGAGATCGATATTCCTAATTGGAAGTGGGAAGTGATCAACATGGACTTCATCACAGGTTTACCTCGCACTCGCAGACAACATGAGTACATTTGGGCGATTGTTGATAGAGTTACTAAGTCTGCACGCTTTTTGGTAGTCAAGACTACAGATTTGGCATAGGACTATGCCAAGTTTTACATTAATGAGATAGTTAGGTTGCATGGGGTTCCTTTGTCTATCATCTCAGATAGAGGTCCTAAGTTTACCTCTCATTTCTGGAAGTCATTTCAGAAAGGTCTTGGTACTCAAGTTAACCTTAGCACAACATTTCATCCACATATGGATGGTCAGGTAGAGCGTACCATTATGACCTTAGAGGACATGTTGAGAGACTGCGTGATCAATTTCAAGAGTAGATGGGATGATCACCTCCCTCTTATAGAGTTCACCTACAATAATAGTAACCATTCCAGCATTCAGATGGCCCCTTATGAGGCATTGTATGGGCGTAGGTGTAGATCTCCAGTTGGTTGGTTTGAAGTGGGTGAAGCAGCCTTGAAAAGGCCAGATTCAGTTCTTGATGCTATGGATAAAGTGAAACTCATTAGAGATAGACATAAGACAACACAGAGTCGCCAAAAGTCTTATGTAGATGTAAGGAGAAGGGAACTAGAGTTCCAAGTTAATGATTGGGTTTTCCTGAAAGTGTCACCTATGAAAGGGGTGATGACATTTGGCAAGAAAGGGAAGCTCAGTTCTAGATATGTAGGCCCTTACAAGTTCTTGAAAAGGATTGGTAAAGTGGCCTACGAGTTAGAGTTGCCATCAGAACTAGCAGCAGTGCATCCGGTTTTCCACATTTCGTTGTTGAAGAAGTGTGTGGGTGACCCAGCATCTATAGTGCCTTTAGAAAGTGTGGCTGTGAAAGATAGTTTCACTTATGAAGAGGTACCAGTTGAAATCCCTGATCGTTAGGTTCGAGGGTTGAGAAACAAAGAAGTCGCTTCAGTTAAGGTTTTGTGGAGGAGTCAGTCCGTAGAGGGAGTTACTTGTGAAGCAGAAGCAGACATGAAGGCCAAGTATCCTCACCTCTTCCCTTCCAATTCCATTCCAGCTTGAGGTAACAATTCCTATTCAATTTTTCAGTCATTCATGCGTAAATTCAGTCTTAGTATCATGTTCCTTCAATTTGTACTTGCATTTTAAGCGTATTTGCATGTTCTTGGAACTTAGTTCAATCAAAAATCAATTTCCTGTACTTAGTGGTAGGGTTTGAAACTCTTTCCCTCCATTTCAGCTAGTTTAGTCTTCATTCGAGGATGAATGTTCCCAGGGGGAGATAATCTAACACCCCGTATACTAGAATAGACCATATTGTATTTTTCAAGTATTGCAGGTGGCACCCACGGGTACCATCCACGGACCGTAGGAGGACCCACGGTCCATCCTGCAGGTCTGGGTTTCGCACCTGCGACCCTCCTCTTAGAAGCCTCAAAAAAATTGTCTAAGTTTCGACCCACGACCGGAACCACAGACCGTAGGTCAGGCCAAGGTCTGTGGTCCAGGACCGTATGTCAGCCCCCCTAAAAACCACCTCCAGTCCCGACTAACGGTTGACCAGCACGGACCGTCAGCCGATCTACGGTCCGTCGGTCTCGTCCGTTGGTGACCCCGATAGCTTTTAAGTCAAGGGTCTTTTGGTCTTTTCCTTATGCTTTAGACCCCTAAACTACGTTGTTCAAACCCTAAATTACGTGGTTTTGATCAGTTTTAGCCTACACACATAACTATAACTTACCTAAGTCAGATCATTTTTGAAAACTTAGAAATATTAGAGCGCAAGAGGAGAAAAAGGTCAAGAACCCTAGTTCAAGAACGTAACAAGGTTCCATCAAATCCAAAATTGAAAGATTTCTCCGTGGAATTTCACTAGTGTACGTGTTCCTTTCACCCATTGGGTCCTAGATTTCAGTCAGAATCTTTATTCCCTTAATACTATCAAGACTTAGGGTTTCTAGAACTTCAGTAGAGTACCATGAATTAGTTACTTTAATGATCTGAATAAGATTATCATGTTATTGCTCAATTTCTCGTATTATATTGATAACCCTAGTTGTATATATTCGTTAGTTCATGAATTATGCATGCTAAGTCAGATTATTCAGTTATTCCAGTGTCACAACCCGAGAGCACCCCCTAGTCGTAACATGACGTACTTGACCCCGAAGAGGTCGTATACAAGCCCTTAGCACATTCATAACATAAGATAATAGAGAATACGGGAAAATTTAAAACTTTCTTTAAATCGTAATACCCAAAAACATTTCATAAGAGCGAAAGTCTTTTCTAACATATTTGGCTAAAAACCATCTAATAAATCTTGAATAAAATTCATTGGGACGCAGCCCATACAAAGTCTAAAACATGAAAATAAAGATATAAAAGAAATGTGGTTGTTGTCCTCGAAGCTATGAGGACTCACCAATTCTTCACTTCTTCTAGAATCCTTGAAAATCTAACCTCCAAAGCAACTCAAGCCTCCAACCCTACATTTGGTTAGAATGTAGTCAATATGCGTTAGTACAATGTACTAAGTATAAAAGCTAAACAACATCATAAGAACATCTCAAATGGTTAGTCAACATAAGACATACGCATAAGTGACAATAACATAATTATAACATAAACATCATAACCACAATATAGTCTCCAATATAAGCATCATATAAACATAGTCAACATAAGACATAGTTAATAAACATAGGAGATACATTAAGTTCATGGCATAGCCTCTACTTAGGCTTACATGGCCACATCCTTCAACCTTAGGTCTTTCCTATTACAAGCGAACTACTTCACAAGCCACCTCCAAGTATACTTGTGCAATGCAAGGATATCATCCCATACTACCATTCAAGCTAAGTACCTCTCTTTGGTCATTCTTGGGCATAGTCCACCTTCATATTCAAGACTTAGATCTTCATGCCATCTTAGCTATAATATATGTACATGGTCAACTCTTAAGCTCCTCTATGCCATAAGGATGCCATACTTCTAAGTAACCCCAAGGCACACTTGTGCAATGAATGAAAGGCATCCCATACTACCCTTCACCCTCAGAATATCCTTGAAGGCATCCTAGTCACATTCACCCAAATTTAGCCTTATTATCTTAACCCTCAAAACTAAGAGAGTCTCTCACCCCTAGTCAACTATAACTAGGAAAGGCAACTCTAGTCCAATCCTATCTTAATACTTATCTTAGTGACCCTAAGTCATACTTGTGCAATGCATGCATAGCACCCCATAATACTATACATGCTAATTACTACCTTTAGGTCCTCATGCTAACTCTTCTTGGTTTGGAAACTAGTTCCTCTCTTAACTTTAGAACACTATGAGGTACTCTCTTAAGTAAGTCTTAGTTCAATATTGCTTTAGAACACTATGCGATACTCTCTTAAGTAAGTCTTAGTCCATAGGATATGGAGATTGCTACTAAGAACCTTAACTCAACTATGTAAATGTTCCCATCTCATGAGACCTAACTTTGGGAAATCCCACACTCTACTACGTAAGAGTCCCCCCTTTAACTTGGATAGTCCTCACATCAACTAGGTGTGGCTCTACCTTCCTCTTGGAGTCCAGACCCTATCTTGTGTGACACTCTGTCTCATCTTCAATATCCACTTGGAGCCAAGCATACACTCCAAGGTTTACTTGTTAAGCCTTGCTTAACACTCTTCTCTCATGGGAGGACGTCCTTGACAACCCATCCATGTTCAAGTGATTCTATCACTTTCATCTATTCAAGTCCTAGATCTACAGCCAACACAACAACCTAAGATCACAAGCTTTACTTCATTCTATCCTTATTCTCTTCTTTATACCTAGATTTCAAGGTAATTTGATCACCTCTTTCATTACTAGGTGATTCTAATATTAGTTGATCCTAAAGGTTCAATTCTAACTTCACAAGTCAAGATCAATCATATACAATAGAGTCTAGCTAGTTCAATTCATGATTATATGACCCTAACTTTAATCAATTACTATACACAACATTGAATTAGGAAGATCCCATATGAAGTTTCAACCTTGCCTCTAATGGCATAAACCCACAAAGATCACATTCATCAATTTAAATTAGGGTTTACCATAGAAATCACATGAAATCATCATAATATCACTATAAAAAGACAATTCAATCATAATTGGGTGATATCCACTAGATTGGAATCATGACCATGCCCTACCCACAATGCAATCACAACCCTAGCTAGAATTGGGTTTTTGAATTCACAATTGGGGAACAACTATGGGGGCTCCATGGGTGGAAGAACCCATGGATGAATAATCTTCACATACCTAGAACAAACTTGAATCAATGAGGGAAATTCGACCTAAGATGCTGCCCTTTCCCTTGTCTTCTTCTTCTTGTTCTTCTTCAAGCTTTGGGTTCTTTCTATAGAGAGAAATATTTGAGAGAGGACTGATTTGGGGTCTTGATTTAGAATGAATTAATTAGTATGTTTTATGACTTAAGTGTATATATATATATGTGTGTGTATAAAACCCTTACAAAATGACCCACACTTAACCTAAGTCGAATAGGATTTTACTTAATTGACCCTGACTTGGCAGCATTGTCCCAGGCACCACGGCCACTTGGACGGTTCTTGAAGGGCAACACGGTCCATGGTGGTTCCCGTGGTCTACTTTCCAGTAGCTCCCCCAACTTTCCATGGCCCTAAAACACCCTCAAACTCCAAGGCACCTTCACGGGCAATTTAACGGGCCGTGGTCAAGCCAACGGCTCGTGAAGTTCCTCGTGGACTTGGGGAAGTGTCCAGGCCTCTTGGCATTGTCTCCCAAGTGTCTAAGGAATCTTCACGGACCACTTCACGGACCGTGTTCTACATCACTGGTCGTGAAGGTGGTCGTGAACTCTTAGGCAGTGGCTGCCAAGGTTGGGCAGCCTTGGCCCTTTGGCTTAGGCTTGCCCCTTTTGCCTTGGTGGTTGCCCTTCCCTTGCACCACCAACCTTTTAAAGTCCATCTAGGCTACTAGGTCTAATGCATACCTAGATGTTCAACGACTAAACTCCTCATTCTAAGCACATAAGGTCGCAGCTACGATTCAAATTCTCAACATCACACTCTAGGACCCTAGCTCTTGGCTCTAGTTTAGTTTAAAACTTTTGGGGTGTTACATTCAGATATACACATGCTTCAGTTTACGAATGTCACATTATCAGTCATAATTGTTACATTCTCAGAGTTTGCATGTCAGTATTTGAGCTATCCAGTATTACAGAACTTCAGTCATAAAAATGTTAAATTACTTAATCAATTAGGAAGCTTAATACAGAGTGGACTAGGGTCAGACACCCGCAAGTCCCAGAACTATGTGCCCTGTAGGTTGTAAGTCCCCTCTGTGGGTATTATTTTAGTGATCACACCAGTATGCCTCTATACCTTTGGCAGGGTATATTGGGTCCTCTCGATGGGGCTTATACATCGGACTCCACATTTAACTCATGTGGTTTTATGTCGGTTATTAGTAGCTCCCTTACAGCTCAGTCAAATCCTATTGCATTGACTATGTTATCAATATAGTTCAGTCTTCAGTCTCAGCATGTTATAAACTTGGTCATTGCATTCAGTTTAGTCATGTTTAGTATTTTCAGTATCCTTATCATGTTCAAATTATAGTATTTCTTTATTTCTTGTTCAGTTATGTTATTATTCAGCTTTACTCTATCCTACATTTTCAATTCCCTTCAAGTACTGATGCATACTTTGCGCTATATCTTCTCGTGATGTAGGTTCAGGTCCTCAACAGTCAGATCACGCATAGATCGATTCCCGATCTTCAGTTCAACAGTATCAGTGGTGAGTCCTCATTCTTCAAGGATTAGTGACATGATTATCTTTCTTGCTTTTATCTTTAGTTTCAGTTTTGCTATATTTAGCTGGGGGCATGTCCCAGCATTTCTAGTCAGTAGAGGCTTATTTCATACATAGTTAGATTCAACTATATTGTTAGAGTTTGACTTTTTATTTGTAGTCAAACTCACAGTTTCATATATTCAGATTTATTATATGGGTATTCCCCATCATTTCAGATTATTTATATGATTTAGCTTCCGCACAGTTTTATTGCTCAGTTTATCTTTAGTATGCCTATGATTATGCCAACAGTGTTAGATTGGGGTCACTCGTGATCCTAGGTCACGTGTCCACGTCCAGGTGGTAGCCTCGAGGCGTGATAGGACCCCTCAAACTTGTTGAGAGTACGAGAGAGCATATCCTCAGACCGGCCACCCTCAGAATCTTTAGGATTTTGACGCTCGTTGGGAGAAACATACCTATCCTTCTCCCCGTCTCTTTCCTTCCAATTGGGGTTACGATCCCTCCACTTTCTATCACGGTCTCTCCAGCCTTCATCCCTGTTCCAACCTCGGTTAGCACCCTGCCTTGGGTAGTTTCCACAATAACCTCCTCCTAGGTTGGCTAGGAACTTCACTTCTTCATTATACAACGCTTCAAACTTGGCCTCATCGGGGCTTACACACCCAACATCTACAACATATACACTTCTAGCACCAGCTCCCATGACATTCTTGGTTAAAATGTCAAGTTGGGTCATCATCTTTGCCATGTTTTGGTCCCTCTCTTGGTCTTTCTCAAGCTGCTCCTTCGTCAAATTAAAAGTGAGAGGGGAGACATGATCTTCACGGGTGTACCACGTCCGGTTAATTTTGGTCATACCATCTAAGAGTTGGGCTGCTATAATGTAAGGTTGTTGCATTAAACCTCCCAGAGAAAGTTGGTCAGCTACTCCCTTGTTCACCGAATCAAGGGTTCGGTAAAAGTATTGCCGCAAAATGTTGTCGGCCAACCCATGGGTTAGGCATTGCAACACCAACTTCTTAAATCTTAACCAAGTCTCATGAATTGGCTCACCCTCCAAACGCTTGAAGCTTTGGATGTTGTCCCTAAGTGTCATCATCTTCAAAGGAGGGAAAAATAGCGCTTGGAATGCGGTGATAAGATCTTCTCACAAATTGATGGAGTCTCTTGGGAACTCAGCCAACCACTTACATGCTTCTCCCGTTAAGGAAAATGGGAAGAACCTCAACCGGAACATGGTGCTTGTAATGTGGAACACAACGTTCCCTTCAGCCGGAGGCAAGTGAATGGCACCAATTTCACCCACTAGATGAGGGTCATTAGCATTTGGCTCATTTACATCGTTGAGGTTGCCAATGTCATCTCTGTGGCCCACTTGGCTACCATTGCTTCCGTTGACACTCATTTCCTCTGTTTTAAACAGCAACACAAAAACCAAAACTAAAAATAAGTAGATTCAACTATGACTAAAAAGAACAACATTTAACTTCACCAAAAGAATCTTAAACAACACCACTCCCCGGCAACGGTGCCATTTTGATTAACGTTTTAAGGACACTTCATCCAATTGTAAGTGTCAACGATCGTTAGTCAGTATAAAACCCAACTAAATGAGTTGGGGTCAAATCCCACAGGGAGCGGTACATGTTTAAGATACAATAATAAAGTGTGAACATGATCAAATCAGTCATAGGAATAGACATTATTGAATAAAGACATAATTCAAATCAAGGGGTGACACGAATGTCAAATGGGGGTTTTGGTTTAAAATTATCAACTACAAATAGTGGTGAACAACATGAAATAATAATAATGAGATGGGTTCTTAGGATGTGATTCAATTATAGGCTAATATAGATAAATGGGTAATTGCAACTATTAGAAAATAGCTAGATATTAGTGAGTAAGCAAGACTATAGAGGATGTAAACTTTCTCTCAAATAATTTACCCGAATCAAGTCGATTTCTCTTGACCATCAACAAGTATACAAAATAAGAACAACCCACACCTTAGTCCATTTACTCTCTCGAGCTGAATGTGTGGAACTGGGTTTCGGGTTCACTCTCTCGAGCTGAACCCATGACAATCCAATACCCACAGACCATCAATCAATAATCATTGTTTTAAAACCTCTCTCTCGAGCAAGCCAAAAACACAAGGGTAGAACTGCATTTGCAACTACAATTCTTAAATTAAACCACAATTAACGATTGAACTCACTTCTAAATAACATTTAAACTAACAATTAGCAATATCCATAAACTAAATCATCATATAATCACATAATCACACCCCAAGAATTGAGGTTTTAGCTAGACATTATAAAAAGATAAAAATTGTTACCGAATTGAGTTTCCATCAACTGGGTAAGATTGATTTTGTCCTAACAATGTTCCAATTTGAAGAATCTCAAAGAGCACTTCCAATTTCTCAAAAGTGAAAAACTTCAATTCTTTAAAGCTAAAGAAAAACTAGAGAAAACTTATCTTACATTTCAAAACATAATAAAAATATGTTCTAAAGAGTAATTGATACTAATTGATATGTTCAAAAACGTATTTATAGTTGCTAAAAATGTGTTGCGAAGAGTCACTCGACAAAGTAAGTCGGGCTTGCCGAACCACTCGGCGATCCACCCTTTGGTTATTTTCATCGCCCTTCTGCCTTGGCCTTCAGCATCCTCAAGGACTGTAACTTTGGGCGATCCAACATTGCATCACGGAACCTGTTACGACCCGAGCCTAAACCCCAGAAGCGACACAGTGTATAAGACTTCGAAAAGTCTCATACAAGCCTCATAACATTTGATATAAGGACAATGGTACGAAATTAAAACCTTATTTAGAACCATATAAACAAAAACTTCATTTAAAACATTCAAAAATAGTGGAAGTCTATTGTCTCACATGGCCATCTTAAACAACATCTTGAAACTAAAATAGGGACACGACCCTTTACAATCGAAAGACCAACAATTGTCTATTACATGAAAGAAATCGAAACTACAATACTTGTCCTCGATCTATGAGGACATACCAATTTGCCTTGGAAGAATCTCAAATCCAAGCTTCTACTAGAGAGAGTCAAACCGAGTACCAATCCCTACACTTCATAAAGGTAAAGAAAATATGGGTTAGCACAATTAAGTACTAAGTATGATAGCCATGCAAAAACATGCTTAAAACGGACATTTTATTTGAAATTCATGATATATGTCATTTTGCGAAAACTTCATGAACATAAGCATAAGAGGCATAATACAAGACATAATCAACATACAAGTCATTTCACCACATTAGAACATAATCAACATATACGACATTTCATTACCTTACGCCTTCACCTCAAGTAACCATCAAGCTATACTTTTTGTAATGTATGAATTGCGTCCCATACCACTATTCACACTACGTACAACCTCAAGGTCACCAAAAGTGAACTTACCATTCAACCTTTCCATCTTTACACAATACTCATACATAAGAGACATAAACATTACATAAGTCATATCATCACATTAGGACCATCATCTAGGGCAACCCTAAGCCATACTTGTGCAATGTATAAGTAGAATCCCATACTACTACTCACACTAAGTACTCCTTTGAAGTCACCATAGACAAGGCACCTTCATACTCAATAAGTTATGACAAGGAAGTAATTCATAATAAAATCCAAATATAGAATGAGTCATTACATTAAGTACATAAGTCAACATTCCCCATTAGCTTTATTAAGAACACCTTCATTCATTAGACATTAACCCAACATTCTCCATTTGCATCATCATAAGAGCATATTCATTTCATTTAACATTATAACATAAAGGAACACACCATAACCCCTCTCAAAGCCTACTTGTGCAATGCATGGATGACATCCCATACTACCACCCACACTAAGTAGTGCATTCTTGAGAAGCCATAGTTCATTAATATTCTTTGTGGGAGTAAGCCTTAACCGACATAGACCATGTGAGCAATTCATGGAATCCCGGTGTCACCCTCACTGGATAAGGGATTCCTACTTGCCTAAGGTAGGACCATTGTTTTTAGCTTAAGTGAATCCACTAGCTAGACCTATGTGGGCACTTAGTTTTGGGATAGGGAGATTGCTACTAGATACCCCGCCTCAACTCACAGATGGGCATCCATCTCAAGAGATTGTTACTAGATACGCCGCCTCAACTCCCGGATGAGCATCCATCTAAATTCATATACACTCGGTGCTTAGCATATTCCCCATAGAGTACTTAACATTCATTACATTAGTCATCATTATGGGATAATATATTGTTACTAGATACCCCACCTGAACTCCCGGATGGGCATCCATCTCAACCCAAAATTCATTTATTAGATAGCTCATCGATCCAAAGATGAGAATAGCCTTTCAACTAAGAATCCCATATTGTGAGAAAGTCCTTCCACAAAATGTCATTTTCATTAATTAGAGTACAATTGAGAATAGCCTTTCAATCAACCCATCACCATTAACATAATCTTAGAAACTTCATTCATTAGTCATTTATGAGTGTGTGTGCATGTGAGAATCACCTTGCACATATAGCCTCACATTCATAGATGTTAATTGAGATTCAATCGTAACACAATTTCATTCTCAACATAATCATAACACTTTCATTGAGATCACACACTTATATACTTCACATCATAATCATACATAATCCTTCATGAAATTGTCACATAGGGCTATGAACCAACATCAACCCATAAATCTAAGACACTACAATTGATAAGTAAATTGACATGATTCAATAACTAATCCAATATAAACATCAATAATTCAACATACTTGCATAATCAACCAATTCCCAATCTCAATTCACCACTAAAGAATTTGGGGGAAAACATGGATTCTAGGAAGAAATCATCTTAATTCATCATTAAAACGACAATTCATTCATCACTTAATGCAATAAAGCCTTTGAAAATCATTTGGAATCTAACCCATACCAAGATTGAACACTAGGGTTTTTGGGGAAACATTGGGGATTTGAAATCAACTTTGAAATTGAATCCTTCAAAGAAACTAAGTCAAGGATGAAAACTACCATACCTTCAATGGAAGAACTCCATGAAAATCCCTTGAAAAACTTGAAGTCTTGACCTTGGAAGCTTGAATCCTTTACCTCCAATGGAGGTTTCTAGAGAGAGAACTTTTTAGAAGAGAGGTTTGGGGTGTTTTGAAATATGGAGTAAATGACTTTTTTAGGACTTAAAACTATATATACTAGTGATATAAAACAATTAAAAACAACCCCACACATTAATTAATTAAAATGAAATTACCTAAAACACCCTCAACTAAGGTAGTCCCGTGAGAACCACACACACTTTGACGGGTCGTGAGGGGCACCACAGCTCGTGGTGGTGCCCGTGGTCCCTTAGGTAGTTTGCCATTCTAACTTGCCAAGTCTTCAAGGGCCTAAGTCAAGTCCACAAGACCTCCCACGATCCGTGGTCAAGACTACGAGTTGTGGTCTTGAGGTAGTTGATGTTTGTGTAATCAAGACATAACTGATATGCTCAAATTACATCTCTTTAAAGAAGCATAAGCGATCGTTATCAAGTAAAGAACCCAACTTGTAGGTTGGGGTCGATCCCATGAGGAAACTGGTTTAGACTTTACTTTAACCAACAATTATATTCAATTAGTCAAATTACTTCAAAAAACAAAACAAGTAATTAAAGGGGGGATTTTGTGAAACAAATTGTAAGAATTCAATAAGTAATCAGTAATCAAAAGTCAATTTTGGTTGTTATCAAGATGAG